>VZTB01003791.1:6177-68279 GCA_013397245.1 Thryothorus ludovicianus
GGTTTTTCTCTTAATAACACACTGGTTGAAATTTCATTATTAGTTACACAGTTAGAATTTACACAATCTTGCCGTGGCATACACTCCAAACACGGTACAAGCTCAGTGTTTTAAATCTTTTCGCTCTCCCAAGCACAAACATGCACTCCTCCATTGACCAACAGGGATTTTAAAATTCTTTCATAACTTCAAGCATACATAAACTCAAAGCATTTACTACACATTAATAATACACTCCAAAAGCACACAAATCAAAACACCTACAATACAAACTCACATAAACCACAACACCACACTTGTAAGTTTTTACCTGAAGTGTAAACTTACAAAACAAAACAAAAGGTTTACCTGACAAGCTGTTATTGCCGTGGTCCCTCCCTCAGGACTCAAGAATTCACTTGGCAAACCCACCAATCAGATTGGAGCCATAACTGCTCCTACACAAAACTAAAGATCCTGCTGTTGTCCAACCCGGGACATGAGAATGCACTCGGCAAAACCACAAACCAGGTTAGAGTCACCGTTGCTCTATACAAAACCGACCACCCTATTCACTGTCGGCACCACCCCCCCTCGGGGCCAAAACAACAAAACAAACACTACCAAGTCCGCAGAGCTAAGGCTTTCGCTTCGAATAGGACATCTCCAGTATGACTTTCAAGCTGCCTCCACGTAAGGTACCTGTTTCCAATTTAAACATACCTTTTTGTCTGTAGCCGACAGGTCCTGGTCTTTCCCCGGGGTGTCGACAGGGCCAAGGGAGCCCTCTCACCAGAAAATCCTGGGTGGCGCCTAGAGGAGTCCCAGACCCCGAGGACCCCTTGGCGAAAAGAGCATCTCCTGCCTGGCTCGCCAAAATGAATTAAAGAAATAAGAACATTGATCTAACATCAATGTCTATCTATTAACGGACAAAGACTCTCTAACAGTTTGGAGTTAGAAAGTGTATGTTTATTGCGGCCGGGCAGTGCGTGGGATATCTCCCTAATGCACACTGCAAAGTTCCATAGGTGATTACAAAGCTTTTATGTACAAAAATGTTGAATATACAAAATACAAATGCGTGTTCATACCTTTGTCACCTTCCCTTCTCCGCTTCGTATGCTCGTTGGCAAGGAGGCTATTAAGCATGCATGGTTTGTTTCTTGAAATGAGTCGGGGGTCTTTTTTATGAGGAATCAATTAAAATGATGAAGTAAACTAAGTCTTCCTCACTCTGACCTTTTTACTTTTTCTGGTATTCGTGACAAACAAATCTTTGGTAGAGTCTGCAGCTTCTTGCCTTCAATTTGTTTCTTACCATGGCGAAGCTGGCTATTGTCTATAAAATTGACATGCAATGAGTTACTGGATCTGGGATATCTTATCTGGATTTGGCTTCTGTTGAGTAAAGCTTATCTGTCTTTTTAGCTAACATAGCATCTACTCTAACTGTAATCTTATCTTTTCTAAAATCCTTAATTCCTCGAAATTAACATCTCAGTACCATGGCCTCACCACCCTCAGAGCCAAGAATTTTTTCCCAATATCCCATCTGAATCTACTCTCTTACAGTTTGAACCCATTCCCCCTTGTTCCATCACTATGGTTCCTGATGAACTGTCTCTCTCCATCTTCCCTGTAGGGCCCCTTCAGATACTGGAAGGTGCTATGTGGTGTCCACACAACATTCTTCAGGATAAACAGCCCCAACTTTCTCTGCTGTCTCTATATGGCAGGTGCTCCAGTCCCCTTATCGACTTTGTGGCCTCCTCAGGACTTGCCCCAGAAGTGCCATTTAATGTTCTTATGCTGGGGGCACCAAACTGTGCACAGTATTCCAGGTGTGATCTTATGAGAGCAGAGAAGACAGTTATTTCTGTTTAAGCAGCAAAGCTGATGGGCATGTCATCTCTGGTCCTCACTTTGCTCTGGCTCCCCATAACAGTTATCCCAGATCCTACTCCATGTAGGATGGACTCCCGGGTTAGGTTCTTATTTTTTCCTTTAGGCTGATAAGTTCTTTGTCTTTTTGAGCTCCCAACTTCATTATCCTGGACTGCATCACCCAGCTTCTGATTCCAGGTGATGTCTGACCAGCTGGGTGCATCCCATCTGAGTTCTCTCCCAGGCAATGTATTCCTAAAGGAATTATCTTAGAAATTCCCATTGACTGGTCTATCCTTGAAGCTCTCTTCCTTGAACAATCCATGAGCTCTGCTGCTGCATTGCTGAGATTTGTACCAACTTGTGATGGCTCTGAGACAGGACTTGCTGCTGATCCATGCATCCATACCATGCCAAGGGAGCACCAGATAAAAGAGTAAGGGCAAAGGCCAGCCACACACATTAAGTGAATCAGGGAATGTTATGGAAGTCAAGAGAACAGCAGCTCTATGAGACTGCCCAATGTACCCCCAGCTTTACCCATCCATCTTCCTCCTCAGCAGAATGGGATACTGACATTGCAGGGCACCCAGGATTTCTTGGATTTTGGTTAAAATTTGACCCTATGCCCACTGAGTAAATTCTAAGCAACCTGAAGGGCAGGAATGTTGCAAAATAGACATGGAAAACAAAGGTGAGACTTCCCTAACAGCTGGAATGGAGCAAGGTTAAATAGGTGCAGAAAAGCCAGATAATTAAAGGATGCAGTTTGTAAAAATGGGAATCCCCATTTTTTACTGTGTCTTTGAGTAATCTGGGAGCTGGTTAGATTATCCTTCAACACCTAACTCCCAGCACCCCATAACATGACTGCTGGTCCCATATTGTATCCAGACTCCAAGGACAAAGCTGGTCCCTGAAACAGTGCAGAGTCAATGGACCAGTGGCACTTACCGTGATGGGGAAATAGTCTCTCATGTACCTCCAAACGATGCAGTTCCGGAGGGCGTGGATCCGCCGCCCACCCTTGCTGGGTTTCTCCCTGTCTATTAACCACCATGCAGCATAGAGGGCACTGACCAGCCAAAAACGAGTGAAGAAGAGGGCGATGAAGGCAGCTGTACAGCACTGTGCTGAAAGAAAAGCCAGAAGTGACTTGATGGTTGGATTAGGTGGACTTTGGGAGAGGAATTGTGGAATGGTTCATTTGGAGAGGCATTTTGGTCCTGGGATAGAGCCTCCACTGGGCTTACAGCTGAATTTATCAGTGTGAAGGCACCTCTCATGCAGAGGTGATTTCTTTTCTATCTGCCCCAGGAACCTGAAAAGACACCATGCACCTCCCTGGAAGCAAACATCAATTTCTCCAAAGGCCACCATGTCCCACTCTTCCCAAAAGACTGCTGAATCTTACTCGATTCACAGTGGATCAGCTCTCTATCCCTTTGCTGTCTTGCTTTTCTCTGGAGTCAGACTGATCTCTGCAATGATAATGGCCTTGTTTTACTCCAGAACTTACGTTAATACCCCCTGATGACACCTGATATTTTGCAATGGCAGCAATCAGGGTCCTATGTCCAGTCTGTACAGTCTCAAATAGCTTTATCTTGAGCTAATATTTCCCCATTTTAATTGTGTCCATGATTTATACCCAGAGATAAGATTTTACTCTTTACTGACTTTTTTATTATTGATTTTGGACCCTTTCCTCTACTTCTCAGGTTCAGTCTCTAATTATGGACTCTAGAAGATTTGCAGCTCTTTCAACTTGGTGTCATCATGAATTTTATAAGAATGCTCTATTTCATTTAATAAAACTTCTACAACTTGTGACTTTCTCCAGTTAGAGCCCAGCTTTGACCTCTGCCTCCCACCTCCCGTATACCCTGTGTTTTGCCATGGGAAGGAACAAGAGAACAAAAGTCTTTGTGCAAACAAACACCACTTGGTACATAAAATCCCACCGAAGCCAAATAGTGGCTGCCTGCAGATACTGGAAATTGATGATAGCCAACGAGCTACCATCTGGTAAAGCAGATGTGTGCCTGGGAAGAGCTGTGTCCTCTCCATCTGTCCCTCTGGACCCTTGGTATTGCTTGTGAAGGGGAAGACTGAGCTGAAGAAAACCCAAAGGTTCATCCAAGTCCCTTGCCTTCCCCAGTTTATGGATTGCATAATGTTCTGTATATTTTGTTCTACTTTGGGTCTTCATTTCAGATCTACCACCCAGGGCTGGAAGATATGAGGTTGGAGACGACCTGCTCAGCTTCATCTGTCATATAGATGCATTCACACCCCCATGCTCTGAGGCATCTTTTCCATCTTTGGGAGTCGCTTGTTACTTGCTCTCTCCACTTCCTCTCAACTCTGGCCTGTCAGAGAAGTGGAATAGGATGTTCTCATCTAATACCTTCATTTGCCTCCTGTTTGCTTTCACTTAAGGATAAATAAGTAAATCATGTTTGTAGCATTTTTTTTGGTGATAAGGTACCCTGACTATAAAGCTTTGCATGGAAAAGAAAATCCTTGCCCTTTTTTAAAATGCTATCAAAAATTCCTCTGGGGAGAAAAAGTGCAATAATCTAATGCTAAATCCTCTCAAAGCTGAAATGGGATTGTGTGTCTTCCTATAAGTAGGGACACTGCAACAGGCACCTGGATAGGCACTAAGAATTTTGCAGTGGGAAAAAAACTGCATCTCTCGGCAAAGCAAAGGTCTAACCTGTAATGCATCATGCAGGTCAGAAAGAACCACTACTCACACCTTCCACACTTTTAACGGAGTCATAGAAATCCATTTAAATCTGGCCTTGGACACTTCCAAGGATGTGGCAATCAAGTTTCTCTGGTCAACCTGTGCCAGCGCCTCACCACCATCACAGCCAAGAATTTCTTCCCAATATCCCATATAACCCTGCCTTCTAGCAGTTGGAAGCCATTCCCCCTTGTCCTGTCCCTCCAGGCCCAGTCCAAAATCCCCCTCCATCTCCCTTGGAGCCCCATAGCACTGGAAGAAGCTCTAAGGTCTCCCCGGAGCCTTCTCTTCTCCAGGCTGAACACCCCCAGTTCTCCTAGCCTGTCTCCAGAAGAGAGAGGTTCCAGCCCTTGAAGCATCTCTGTGGGCTCCTCTGGACCTGCTCCAATTGGAGTCTCACAAAAGTGGAACAGAGTGAGAGAATCCCATCCTTAAACCTGCTGCCCATGCTTCTTTTTCAAACGCCACAGACACAGATTTAATAACTCTCAAGAACTGCATAGAACTTGAACTGCAGCTCCAGGGTCCACGAATAAATAAATACAATTTTGCTGCACCTGGGAGTCAGGTCATCAGGTCTGCTGCAAAACTATGCAGTGTTTAATCCTATTTTTATCATACTGTGCAAAGCTCAAAGTACATTCTGCAAAGTGAAGAAGTAGTTCTGGTCCAAATCCATGCTTTATCTCACAATTATATAATTATTAATTTCTTCCTCGATTCCTTTGCAAGTCTTTTTTTTTTTTTTTCCCCAGCAGAATTTGCACTCAGTGACCTTCATTCACTTTTAAGATTTGAGGGTTTTTTGTCCTTTTGAAACCTTTTGGTGCTCTGTGGTAAAGGAGCCCATTCCTGTCCCAGAATGAACTGTCAGTCTGAAAGTTACTGTGGATGGGACCAAAGAAACAGGAAGGTTCCAGAAAATGTACAGTCAAATCTGCATCCAAACCAATTTCAGCCTTAGGCAGGTACCTGATTATTTATAGTCTGTAATTTCGTGGGAAGGAGGCATTCTGTACCACTCTCTAGACACTGACACTTTCTGGGTCACCAGTGGCAGGATTTACCACAGAGCTCTATTAGTTTTTCCAAAAAGTCATGTCAGGTCCCCAGACAGAGTCCATCACCACCAGTCCTACTGCTCAGAAGAAAGGGACAGGTATGGGTGTGAGGTTGCAAACAGATGTGATCCTCATCTCCTCCTTCTGCAGGTCTGGACTTCTGTGCTATAGCCCAATGGCACATACTCAATTGCTATAAAATGGCTTAAGCCCTTATATAGAGTTCTTTCAAGGCAGACAAGGGCTCTAAGAGCAGGGTTAAGGGCATCATGCAAGTCACTGCAGATGCATCAGTTCTGTTATCTGAAAACAGCCAGATAATTCTGGGCTGGGATGAGATTAGCTGCTGCACTGTCAACACAGTCATGGAAAGTGGAGACTGCTTCAAATCAAAACTAAAACCAAAGGGTCCCTGACAAGAAGGAATACCATATGGGGACCCTAAATCTTACACTTTCGGATGAGTCCAGATTCAGGAAGGTTTCTCTATGGTTGTCCATGGTGAAGTTTGGCTCTGGATGACACATAGGATGGTCCTGGACTCTGCAGTGCACCTGTTAAGCAGGGGAGCAGCAACTTTTCATGGTCCAGGACCCAGCATCTTACATCTCCATTGCTGTATGGGACTCAGCAAAGAAAAGACACATCAATGTGTACTTGATGGCTTTTTTGGATTTTTTCACAGATCAAGTGGTTTCCTGGGCTGGATTCCTTCAAAGAAGCTCATAGCAAAAATGAAGTGGTGGGTTTCTTATGGTGAGTAGTTTTGCTGTGAGCTGTAAATCCCTCTCTTGACAAGAAAATGGCCATATCACAAGAGAGCACAAATATCCCGTGGGCTCCAAGTGAGCCATGGGTTCCAAAGGAGCCACAGGTTTCAAAGCACATGGAGAATTTTTGTGGCCAAATCTAAACAAGGACCATGTCCCATCAAAGTGCTCCTAACCCAAAATTTGTTAAATAGGGAAAACTGCAGCCCACAGAAAGATATTTTTATCGCAACAGCCCCAAAGTGAGTCAGATTTCATACTGTGTTTGTCAGGAGAATTTGCAAAATCATCATAGAATCACAGAATTCATTGGATTAGCGGGATCTTAGAGACCATCCAGTCCCAACTGCCCTGCCATAAGCAGGGATAGCTTCCACTAAACCAGGTTGTTCAGAGTCCCATCTAAACTGGCCTTGAATGCTTCCAAGATGCAGGTTGCTGAGGTCATCGGTGACAGCCTGGAGTCCCTGATTGTGGCCAGCTACATGGATACTGCACCCTTGGGCACAGGGCAGGCTGATCAGGGCAGGCTGTGGACTACACTTAGCTGCCAAGGAAGCCTGATCATGCTGGTACCACATGCCCTTTAAGCCAGCCCTGATGACTCGAAGGTTCAAAGGCTAGGTGTGGTACACTAGGTCAGCAGAGGCAGCATGCCCAGATCTACTGCCCCTGCACTGGGTTTGTTTGCCATGGTTCAGCCCTGCACTCAAAGTTCTGCATAGTGTGTCTGGATGGATGTCCATGCCCAGTGAGGAGTGGGAATAAGAGAGGCAGAAGAAAGCAGTGCAGCAGGCTTGGGCACCAGCCTGCTGACTTCAGTTCTCTGCAGCAGCCTGTTTCCACTCCATTATGAGAGGCACCGGTCAATACATGGATCATGTACTGGGATGGCAATAGGGTCCTCACTCCATGCCCTGCAACCCATTCTTACACCTTGCACTCCTCCTCCAACAGCTGTCAGCCTCTGAAATAAATTGAACCTTTTGTCTCCATGCTCTTGTTAGGAGTATCCTCAAGAAAACTGGCAGCATGGACAAATGCCTGCCTGTTGCAAGGGATGCTGGAGCAGAGTTCCTTGCCAGCACTGGGGCTGAGCTGCTGTGCTCACCCAGCATCTTGCCAGGAATGAATGAGTCCCCTCTCCAGTGCTTGGCTTCTTAGAGGATGCATTTGCACAGCCATAGCAACAGCTGCCTGCAGTCAGTGCTGCTGGGATATCTGGCCAAAGGGCTGTGCAGCAGTCAAATGGGTGTTTCAGAAGCCCTTTTCTGCCAGCAGAAGCACAAGCCTGTCTCACAAAGGAGCAGCTGGCAGTTAACTCCTGCCCACATCAAGTCTGAGTTCTGTGCCTGAGGATTTTAACAGTGCAGCAAGGGGTGTTTGGCAGTTCATGGGATGAAAATAAGGGTATCTCTTAGCATCTAGTTTATGCAGTTGTTAAATTGGGAGATTTTGGATGGAAAGCTCCAGGCTTAAAGAAACATCGTAAAATGAACCAAACCAACTGGAATTGCTTCATAAGGTTATGTTATCACCTTTCTAATGCCCTTCTTAAGAGCATTTCTTAAGTGCTTTTGGTTTCAGATTGTATCACCAAAAGAAACCCATATCAAACCCAAAAACCAAAATAAAACCAAACAAAAGCAAACCAAAAAAAGCAATCAACCAAACAAACCAAAACAAAACAAAAATCTCAAACCCAACAACAAACTATAAAAGCACACAAAAACGCCCATACAACAAATCAAATTCTTCCAGGGAAAGATTATAAGCTCTTGAAGGTCAGCCATGGGAGGAGGAGTGGATTTGAGTCTCATCCTCATTCAGAGCAAGCTGAATTTCCCTGCAGGAGGTAGTGCCCGTGTTTGCAAGAAACTCCTGCAATTGCAGAGGATTCCTCCCTCCTGGCCATTTGCTGTCATTCTGCTAGCTCTAGAAGTCTTTTCTATCTCTGGAAAGTCAAGTGCCAGCTTGCTTCCAACACCCAGAAGGGAAAAACCTCAAGTACAAATTGTTTCATTGGAAAACACTACTGAAGCTCCATAAGCCCCAACTGCATCCATGCTGGGAATGGGGATGTGCTGTTAGATCCCCTGTTAACACTGTGACCACATCTCTACTTCATCCCAATTGAATCATAGACTGTAGAAGGAAATGCAGATGCTGGGACAGAGAGGGAATCATGGAGCACTCCAAAATGTTCCATTCTGGCCAGCTGTGTCCAAGGCTGCATGGCTCTTGACAGATCTCCATCTCTCTTGTCAGGATACATTTGTGTCTCCTCCTGTCAGGTGTTCTCTGATGGCAGAAGGTTGATCACAGGTGGGATCTCTTCTGCTCAGGGAGACCCCCAGGGCTTATAATAAAAGTATGCAATGGCACCAAGAGTGACTCTGGCACTTCTCTTCCAAAAAAAAGGTAGCTTCACCCATCCTGGTGACCTGCAATGGCCCCTGGCCTCTTGAATTGCTCAAAGTGGGCTAAGTGTAGTTGAGAAGAGTGATACTTAGGAAAGGAATGAGGGATTTGTCTTTCCAAAAAAACTGTGAATCTGCTAGTAGATAAAACTAGCACTGAGAGATAAAAGAAACAATGGGAAGTATTCCACTGATTGATAAATGGAAAAAGAGAGATTTGTCTTTACAAACAAACTGTAGGTCTGCTGATTAATAAAATTGGATGCTGAGAGATGAAAGAAACTATGGGAAGAACCATAAATTCCATAGGAATTCCACTGATTGACACTAGGAAAAGAAAAAGGGCAAGGGTGTTGCCCCCATTTTTCAAGTTTTCTGAGACACTTTCTAACTTGATGTTTTTCATAGTTCTTAGTTCTTTCTCACAAACGGGTGTTATTACCAGAAGTATGTTTTTGATACGATGAGGTTGTTTACATACTTTATCTTGGTGTGAAGAACAACTGATGGACAGTTGTCTTGACCAACAGGATGGGAGAAGTGTCAGCCTTCTTCTCCAAGCCCTGGTCTGTGTAGAAATGTTAGAAATATAGAGTCAGATGTTTTATTAAATAAGTTTTAACCTTCTCACGAGAAAGTGTGTCCCTGTGTGTCCTTATGTGTCCCACAGTGAAATGGGGGAGTATACATTAGAAGGTAGTATCAGGTATTAGGTGTTTCTGGAAGTCTGTACCTCTCGAGTACCTCACGCAATGGGAAAAGAGGGAGAGAAATGCAACTGGGATATTAGGATAAAAAGGAGGCTGCATCCTCCAAAAATTTGAGCAATCTCAGGGGAAATGCCCCATGGCCGCTCCCTGTATTCAAATAAAGTTAGAGGACTCCTCTGTGTCCTTTTTGGACATGAATCTCTGCTGTTTGCGGATTAATTTTCCTGACATTTAGCATGGGCCAATCCTACACCAAGAAACATTTAAAGAGCTACACTGCCTGGACTAGTATGGCACAGTCCTCAAGTCCATTAGATACTGGTGCAAAGGTGGCCATTCATGCTCCAGTCTGCGGTAGATATTGTAAAGGCCCATCTTAGAAACTGAGTGGGAGTCTGAAGCATAGCCTATGCTCTCTGTGCAAGCATAGCTCTGGAGATGTTTGTATACCAATACACAGATACACACAAATATCTTCTGTGTTTTGGGCTAGTCAATAACTGTCTTGGTACAGCAAATGAGCTTTACACACATCCCATCTGAGATTCACAACTGGCATAACAATGGGAAATTCTATGATGTTACCTTTCAGCTTGGCTCCTGATGGGCTGTAAATGGCCCCAGACATTTTACACTGATAACCTATCTCTGATACTCACATTACTTTATTTCCCTAAAACTAGGAAACACTAGGATGTCACCTTCCAGCCTGATGGGCTGTAAATGTCCCCAGGCAGTTTGCACTCTGATGATGTATCTCTGCATCTCTCATCATTTCTCTTTCCATCCTATCCAAAACTTCATGTGTGTAATTCCCATCAGCACCTGATGCCCGCCACCAAGCAGTGGCTTTGTCCGCATCTCAGTTTGCTGATGTGTTTTTTCCTCAAACTACTTGGGTTTTCTTGGAAAAATGACCTTTTAGAATGTGCAGGGTCATCTGTAAAAAGAGAAGTGTCTGTTCCCAGGGCTGTAAAAGCAGAGTTCTTTGCAGTCTTCCTATAGTACCATTCCTCAAGCATGGCAATTCTATTTCCCATCCCTAACACCAAGAAGAGCTTAAACCAGCTTTAACCAAGAAAACTCTAAACCTAGACAGCAAGATAAGATGAAAGCCCCACCCTGGTTTAGATGCTGCATAAGACCTGTAAATATTCCAATGCACAGGCAGTCAGCCATACACTTCCTTAGTACCACCGTGCTCTGATAAAATGGTGAGAAGCAGCAAAAAACACTGGCAGATTGCTCAAAGAAGCTGTGGCTGCCCCATCCCCGGTGCCTTGCTCAAGATCATGTTGGACAGGACTTGGAGCAATTTGGTCTAGAGGAATGTGTCCCTGCAGGGATTTGGAACTGGATGAGCTTTAATGTCCCTTCCAACCCAAATCATTTCCAATTCTATGGAAAGATTCTCTGGCTTCTCAGAAAAAGGAAAAAGAGATGTCTCTTACCTAGACCCAGGAAGCTGAAGATCCATTGAACCACTGATGCTGTCTGAAGCCTTCTCTTCAATGGCACAGACAGCGGAGCAAACTCAACCTTCATCTTGGGCTCTGCATGCACACCTCACAAGGAGAAGGAAGCAAGTGGCGAATGCAGAGTGCAAAGTCGCCTGTCAATATCTACCCAGTGTTACAGTAGAAGGGATTGTGCAACATACAGTCGCAGTGGTGGCTGCACACAGCACCATCCCATACAGGGAGGAGAGGGAGGTGTCATGGACTTTACACCATTATGATTCACAACATTGTTAGATGGTGACAATTTCATGCTTTTACCATTCAAATCTGGAAAGTAAACTCCATTCAAGACCCAATCCTGCCTTCAAGATCCTATTTCTTTCAAATTTTGCAATATTTGGATGTTGGCAGAGACAATGAGGCATTCATCCCTCTAAGCCAGTTTTATTTTTCCCCCTTCCCCTACAAATCACCCTACGCACAACAGGAAGAGACAAGCAGAAGGAATGAGCACAGGCGGGTCACTTTTGTTTGCAAGTGATGTGATGTGGATGGGTTTCAGTCTCAGCTGAGAAGGTGGGGAGATAATACAAGGGTGTTTCACTGCTGAGCACAAGAGTACATGAGAAACCTCATGTACCCTCTGCATGTAACCGCATGCCTCTGCTAAGACACGGATGGGGCAGATGAGTTTCCATGTGCACACATTTATATAGGTATAGAGAAGGGAAATACTACTCCCATTTTGCATTTGTATCTCTGAGCAGGTGCCCAGTCTGAGCCTCTGCCTTTTCATGTGCAAAGAGATGCAATGTGGAAAAAAAGATTAGAAATTTGAGGGGAAAAAATCCTCAAGGAACTGACAGGCAACTCAGATAAGCAAAGAAATCATTTCATGGGAGGGCTGGGAAAACCAAAGGTCTCATTGTAACCAGGATACAAAACAGTACTGTTAACAGACTGCACTGAACTGTGAGCACTGTGCAAGGACTGGCCACATACAAATGCTTCACTTATATGTCTAAGGGGCATTTCAAATCCCAAGGTCACTGCAGCCAAGAATTACAGAACAAAACTAAAAACAACCTTTGGCAGTAGCAAATCAGGGACATTAGCTGAAAAATAATCTCTCCTCTTTGTCAGGCCTAGGAAGATGCTGGGCTATGAGGGATCTGTTAGACTCAGTTTTCCCAAATCACTAGGATAACTGGGCTTTGGTGAAACCCCAAGGGATCTTTTCCTAAGGTCATTGGTTTTTTTAATTGAGCTAAAACTGGTTTAGATTTCACTCAAATTTCTCCCCATCCTTTGTCTTCTGCTGCAAATGTCAGGACCCTGCCTGCTTCAAGGAAACAAAGGAGGTTTTTAATTCTTTCAGCGCTGTTACCTGGAGACAGGATGTTTCCTGGTGAGAAACCATCAGCAATTTCCAAAATTCTGTAGTGAGATCTGTGGGCCCAGGGCTCCTGATTTTCCTGGACTGTACAACACCAGCATCATCAGAGAGGTGGATGATGGGACCAAGGAGGGGTTAGATTGGTTATTTGGGAAAATTCCTTCCCAAAAATAGTTTTCAAGCCCTGGAACATGTTGCCCAGGGCAGTGGTGTAGTCCCCATCCCTGGAGGGATTCAGTACATACGTGGATGTGGCACTTGGTTAGTGGTGGGCTTAGTAGTGATGGGGGAATGGTCGGACTTAACAGTCTTGGAGGACTTTTCCAACCTTAACAATTCTATGACTCTATGAAAAGTTATTGCAAGTATATCTCTGGTCCACTGATGATGTTTCAAGGTATTTTCTATCCAGCACTCTTGTTCTTCCTGGAGACTAGCCATGCCAAGGGACTCTTGATTTTCACTAGTTAAAAGAATAGCCCTCGTAACACCCAGACATGTGGGAAGTATTTTCTGCCCCCAGAAATTTCAGGCTAAGCCCTAGAACAGTTGTATTACTTAATTCCAAAGCAGTTGGATTGCAGAGAGTCACAAGTCTTTGCTTGTGGCTTATTATGACAAGGAAGTCTCATCCTCTGGATTTATGAGCAAGTCATGTCCTTGGAAGAGCTGACCAAGAAGTTAAGCAATGCTCAGATGGGTAATAAATATTTATGTCTTGTGTCGTGGCTGGGTTCAGCGTGGCTTCAAAGAGCCGCAATGCGTCAGGGAGCTGCCCAGGCAAACAGGGGTGCCTGCGGCAGAGTCCTTAGAGCAGCAAGCTCTGGGAAACGCAGCTTCAGCCAGCCGGACTGGTTTGAGTAAAAGAGGAGAGGAGGCCTTTTGCCCGTGAAGTTCCAGCCCAAGTTTATTGTCGCCGAAGGGATCAGAACAAAAGACCTCGAACACAGTCACGCGGGGGGTTTTATAGGGTGATATCCTGACATGCCCAGGGGGTCTCAGCGCAGGGCATGCCGGAATGCGGGGAGGAGACCAACTGAATGAAAGACAGGTCCTTGATATAAAGGTATATAAAAATTCACCCCAGAATCCACGCCACAACAGTCTTGCTTTTCTTTGATTACATTATTTGCTTTTTGTCTTTCTACTTTCTTAATTAAGCAGAGAAAAAGAAATACTTATGGAAGGCTATGAAAATATCTGCTTAAATAAGAGAGAAATCATAGATTTCCACTCAGGAGGAGCTGAAAGAGATGCATCTCCTTGCTGAGTGTAGATAAAAAAGAACCTCTGACTTAAAAATCTCTGAATCACAGGATAATTTAGGTTGAAAAAGATCTCTAAGATCATGGAATCCTACCATTCCACCAGCACTGCCAAGGCCACCACTAACCCATGTCCCCAAGTGCCACATCCACATGTGTGTTAAATCCCTCCGGGAATGGGGACTACACCACTGCCCTGGGCAGCCTGTTCCAGGGCTTGACAGGCTTTTGGGGAAGAATTTGTTCCTAATTTAAACCTGCCCTGGCACAACTTGAGGCCTTTTCATCTGATCCTGTCTCTTGTTCCCTGTGAAAAGAGACTGACCCTCTTCTGGCTCCACCCTCCTATCAGGAAGTTCTATAGAGAAAGAAGGTGTCCATCCCCCACCCCGCCTCCTCTTTCCTGTTTAAGAGAAGAGCAGAGCTGTGTCTCTGAACCCACTAACCATTCAGACATGCCCAAACACTGAGCCCCTCTGTATCTTATATCCTGATACCTTAATCAGTCTTATTTCCTAACACACTCAGGTGTTTGCACACGTATGGGCCATGGTAAAGCTACAACTCCCATTGGCTTTTCCCTTTTCAGTTATATACAGTTATTTGTTCAATCTCCTATGGCTTGCATTTAGTCTGGGAACATTAACTTCCTTTAATCTCAATAAGTCATCTTCTGTAATTACTCTATTAGTGGCTATTGTGATTCAGTGGAGCAATGTCCCTCTCAGAGTATGAGGAGGAACCTGTAAGCCTAGAGTCATGGAACTGTGTATTTTTGAAGTCACCAGGCTTTGCAAGTCAGCATGGTAAGACATGCCCAAGAGACTTCACAGGTTGCACATGGACACTGGCCAGGATTCAGCATAAGGGCTAGGAAAGCCTAACACAGAGGATCTGCAGGAAGAAATGTAAGGAACAATGCAGTGGCTCATACAGGATGCCAGGATACTGCACAGTTGGCAGAAGGAGCTGGCCATGAAGTGGACCAGTGGAGTTAATTGTTGAAGCCCCATCACATATGGTCCCTATGGAACTTAGTGCTCGAGCAGAAGAGCTACAAACTACAAGAGATACAAAGCTACTCTTTATATCACTGCTCCTCTCTTCCAATCATAGATAATCCCCTTCTATTTACCCTAAAGCCTCTCAGTCATTCATATGTACTCCTAGAGCTAATTTACCCTCCAGTGGCTAAAATTATCAGAAGGAAACTGAATGTATCATCGTGGCAGTTGCACAGTGGATTTTCTGTGTCCCATTCCTTTCTGACCCATCACTCCTTCAATAGTAAGTGTTCCTCCCTTGGGAGGTTCTCTTCCTTTCTACGACCCCAAACCTATGTGATACTATTTCACCAAGCTTGGTCTTTGTCCCTCTTCAGCTCTGAGTGAGGGAATTGGTGAGAAAGAAGCTCACTTTTTTCTGGTGGGTTTTTTGGTTTTGGTTTTTTTTGTAATGCAAATTCTTTCAAATTTTACTTCCCCTTGTTACAAAATAATTTCTTGTGAAATCTCGCTGTGTTATGCCAGTGATTTTCATTAAAGAATTTAATGTCCTTTAGAGCATTTAATTTATTGGTCAAATTTTCTTTTTATGCATTTCAATTATTCTTTTTATGCAGCACTCTGATATGGATTTGCTTTGGCTCCTGTCCCATTTGGCCTCGAAACACTCTCACAACATACATGAATCATAAGCACAGTTGGCAAAGAAAACAAGAACACCGCAGGCTGAGCCTTGTGAACCCACTAGGCAGAAGCTGTGCATGATTATAAAATGATTTAAGATGTGAGAGGCCACTAAAACTCCCCTTTAAATTGTCACCTGCAGTCTTGTCATGTTCTCTTGTCCCTGGTGATAGATGTTAGGGATGGAAGCAATTGGTGCCAGGACATCTCCTGCAAAGCTGAGGGAATGCCTGGAATAGGCGCAGTAAATAAAGCTTTCCTGCATCTCACTGAGATAGTGTGGAGCTGAACACTCTACACAGAGGGAGCTGCAAGTGTGGTCCGGCTCTGGCTTTGGAGATGGAGTCTCACCTACCTTTAGCCCTGGGCATCTCCATTCCTGTAATGGAGGAAAAATGCTCCTAAGGAGATGTGAGGGTCCTATCTGATCTTTTTTATCTTCATTTGCACTTAATTCCAGCCTTTGTCAGTTATCTCCTGGGAGCAATGTGATGAGCTGCCATCCCCTTTCTCTGACTCTAGTTAGTGATTATCAAGAAGTTAGGTACCTACCTTTGAGATGGCTACCACTGTATAGGGTTTTCCATAAATAAACCCATGGTTCACTCCTAAAAGGTCTTGCCCTGAGCTTTGCCATGTTGTTCTCACAATGCCATAGCAATGTTTCCTAAAAGAATTGGTGGATATGTGTGTACAGGGTGTGGAGGAGAATGTGTACAGAGAGCATATGATGAGACGTCAGCTGGTGGTCTGAGAAAAGAAACCAATTCACTTTTGTCATCAGATCCTCCAGAGATATAAACATCTGCTCACATCATCATTGTCAGTCATCATGCTCCTTATGCCATCACAAAATAGAGGAGAAACTAGCAAAAATGTCCGTGGGTGGTCTCCAGTAGCTTAAGTTTGACTGAAAGGGGCCCTGGCTTCATGTAAGGATGCCAGGAGAAGAAGGTTCATCAGGTACCTTATTAATCACCTTCCAAAACATCCTGGTTATCATTGCACAGGGGATATTTGGAGCTATTCCTTGCCTCCATGCCAGTGGATCCCAGCATGGATAGGACAAGGAAACACTGCTTGGGGCTCTGCTCAAAGTCAGTGATGATTTTGGGGGCTGCAAAATATTGATCTTGCTCTGGTTTGTACCACAACATGGTGCCTCTAGCATCATTATACAATCACAGATTGGTTTGGATTGACAGAGACCTTAAAGATCAACTTGTTCCACCCTCTGCCATGGGCAGGGACACCTTCCACTAGACCAGATTGCTCTAAGCCCTGTCCAGTACTTTCAGGGATGAATTAGCCACAGCTTCTCTGGGCAATCTGGGCCAGGGCTGCAAGATTGTTGCGTGCCCGGGTTAAAATGGGACGGCGGACAGAGACGAGAGATCTCTCTAAGCTGGATCCTAGAACTTGTTTTTTATTACAAAAGGCGTGGGGTGCAAGCTAGGACCCAGCTTAGAGCTGCTTGCAGCAGCTCAGAGCTGGCCCAGGCGGTTCGGGGAGGACAAAAGGCTGAGGGGCAAGAGATGGGAGCAGATAAGAACAGGAGCAAGAGAGGGAAAAAGGAGGAAGAAGAAGAGTAAGAAAAGAGAGGGGCAAGAGGGGTAAAAGCAAAAAAGAGCAAGAGCAAAAAGAGTAAAGAGGCAGGAAAAAGAGAGCGAGCTTCTGGTTACAATGCAATAAATCCTTTTCTATGTTGAATATTCTAAATTCCACTAACCAATCTACTACAAGATACAAATTCTATGGCATTTGCATACAGCCTATAAGAATCCTTACATTACCATACTTATCAGCAACTAGAGGGTCTTGCATATCTAAACAAGATGGGATTGCTGTCAGTGGACATACCAGCTTTTCAGGTGTTTAGCAGCTAGGGTTTTGGTATGTCGCTTCATTTCAATCTCGCTTAGTTTCCACATTCTTAAAATCTTCCGTGAGGCAATCATATTTACAGGGCTTTCCTGTTCCATCCTTCCCAACACAGGGCCACACCTGGAGGAATTTTTTCCTAATAATAATCTTTTTGGCAGGATTGTGCCCCATACTGATGCAGTCTGATGCTGTATGACACCCATGTCCTTGGCCACCACACCATGTCCCACAATGTGGCATCACACTTGGCCATGCCCTTTTCCCAGAGGAGGCCGGAGAAGGAATTCTTCTTACTGCCATGGTGGCTGTAATTTAAAAACAGATTTTTTTTATTTTACTCCCATTGTCTCTCAGAGATTTTTGCAACCAGCACATGAATTCCAGTGATTAGAGCTAATGGATTTTACTTGATGATGCTTTTCCGTAGTTGATTCCTGAACAAGAGTGAGCAGCCATGCTTCAAGATGATATAGATATAGATGATATAGATATAGATAAAGATATAGAACAATATATTTCACTGAGACACTAAACAATTTTTAGTTCTGCAGCTTCTAACACCAGCTAGGTCTGCATGGTATCTGCAGAGCAGCAAAGTCTCCTGATGCTGCAAAACCTCACAAGGCAGTTTTGTCCGTGATTTTTGTTATAAATAAAGATGATTAATGCATGACTTGAGTGTTTCCATGTGGCACAAGCCCAGGTCTGCTGATAAGAGACTCTCAAAAAGAGCTCAAAAGTCCTTTGTGCGCATGCCAATCTCCTGTCCCCAAATAGGTGCAAGATGCTGTGCAAATCCCTGTATGGTGGCACTACTGAACGAAGACCTAGGACATGGATTAGCTTCAGAATAGGAGCTGTTGCAATGGATTCATACAGGCTTGGACCCTCCAGAAGACACTAATATCTCAGAATCACAGAAACACAGAATGGTCTGGGTTGAAAGTAACATCAAAGATCATCTTACTACACTCCCCTGCTGTGGGCGGGGACATCTTCCACTATACCACGTTGCTCCAAGCCTCATCTAACATGGCCTAAGAACACTTCCAGGCATGGGTTAGTCACAGGTTCTCTGGATAACTGATGCCAGGGCCTCACCACCCTCACAACCAAGAATTTTCCCTGATACCCCTTCTAACCTTGCCCTCTGGCAGTGGGAAGCCATTCCCCCTTGTTCTGTCATTCCAGGCCCTTGTTCAAAGTCCCTCTCTTGGAGCCTCTTCAGGGACTGGCAGGGCCTCTAAAATCTCCCGAGTCTTCTCTTGTCCAGTCTGAACACCCCCAGCTCTCCCAGGCTGTCTCCAGAATAGATGGGTTTCAGCCCTGTGATCATCTTAGTGGCGTCCTCTGGGCTCATTCCAACAGGTCCACATCCTTCTTCCCACAAAATTTTCCCGATATATTAAGAACAACTCATTTCACTAGGAGCTGTCAGTGCAACAAGTCCTGAAACAGCAACATAGATGCACTTCAAAAGGTTTTCTGCAGGAAAGTCCACAAACATTGTTGCCTCTGTGGGCAACAATTCTCACACAGATCAAGATAGGTTCAAACTCTCAAAAATCACCACAACGATCTTAAGATAAATTAAATTATTGGAAGTATATAAAAGGAAACACAATCTTGAACTTCACCAGCCAGAAAGCTTGATCCTATTGCAATACTTTGATTGCACATCTTCCTTGCAGACTTTGGGTCACCATCATAAGGTCATTTTTTTCCAATTTTCTTTGTTCCTGTTTCCATACATATATTAATTTTTTTCTAATACTACAGTCCATTGAATGCAAAAGCTGTTTGCCATTAACCTGTAGTGTGCATGGAAACAGAGCTGGGGTCTGACAACAGCAGTTTTGGGATGACTCTATCATCTTTGCTGCTTGAAAATGACCAAGGGGTGCTGGTCAAGAGTGGCTAAACATGACCCTAGAGGTGTGCCCAGACAGGAAAGAGGCCAAGGGCACTTTGCCTGTGGTGTGCCCAAAAGGACCAGGCTAGTGACCGTTGCCCTATGCTGAGCCCTGCTGAGGCACATCCAGTCCTAGGGGCAGTTCTGGGCCCCTCCCTCTGGCAAGGACATTGAGGAATTAGGCCATGTGCAGAGAAGGGAACACAGCTGGGGAAGAGCCTGGAACATAAGGAGCAGCTGAGGAATATGGGGGGTTCAATCTGGAGGAAAGGAGGCTCCTTTTCTCCTTTTAACCTGGAGGAAAGGGGGAAACTTCTCACTGTCTTCAACTCCTGTGGCAGAACTTCCCCCCTACCACAGTAGAATTTATCTGCTCTGTCCATCAGGTGATTCGATAGCTCCAGACATTCTCCTCCCCCGACATGAACTGATGAGATAATCTGGGCCAGTTTGCCTTGCTAGTGAGTTATATCTCTCTGGCACCAGGGGTGGATTTTCCAATAAACAACTGGCCTTGAGAACAAGATGTGGGGGAGATAATCTGAAATTCCTGACTGAGACACTTCACTTTACAAACTATAAAAACTACACACTTTCACTGAGGCAGAAGCCTCCTACATACATCTTGGAAATGTGTAGGACTTTCCCCCAGAGTTTGGATGCAAATTCCATGGATATTTTCCCCAAAACTGAGTGAAAGTATTCTGTGTGTACTCTGTCATCAATTTGGTGCATTTGGTGGTAAGTTACATTGAATCCTAACATATACTATTTCTTAGCTAGCTGTAATAGAGGTATCTTTTTATTGTGCACTGTATTTTATCTACTAGTAGTTCTTTTTGTTTTATCCTGTGCAGTAAGTAGTCTATTCAAAGTCTTATGTCTGGTTATTTTGTGTCTATTCAATAAATAATTCATTTTGTAATAGACCTGATCAGCCATTATCAAGAACTTGTGAACAAGATCAGTCTGGATGCAGGCTGCCCCAAAAAGATCTACAGCCAGAAATCTGAGTCAAAGACAGGATTTGTCTAAGCTCATCTCCATTCATAAAAATTCCTTGGAGAGAGGTTGGAGCCAAGTGGAGGTTGGGGTCTGCTCCCAGGTAACAAGCAACAGAATAACAGGAAATGGCCTCAAGTTGCACCAGAGGAGGTTTAGATTGGATATTCTTCATGGACAGGGTTGTTAAGCCATGGCAAAGACTGCACAAGGCAATGGTGAAGTCCCTATCCCTGAAGGGATTTAAAAGCCATGTAGATGTGTCATTTGTGACATGTGACATGGTGGCCTTGGCTGTGCTGACAGAATGGTTGGACTCAGTGGTCCTAGGAGACTTTTCCAACCTCAGTGTTTCTGTGATTCTTTTTCAAAATCCAGCCTAAACAGAGATGAGCACATCTATTGTGGATGCACAGGACTACGCCACATATTTAAAAAGGTGATACACAGTGCATTGATGCCCCAAAACACTATGGCTTGGGTCCCAACTTGAGAAATAATGAGGAGCTTCTTAAATCTTCAGTTGTAATCTTCACTTTTAATTACACTGGATGTAATAGCAGGAATGATATAAATATGGAAGACAAAGCAATGTCTGTGTATAGACACCTCTACTTGATATTTATTTATTTATTCTCTTTCCAAAGGCAACTCTTTGAACCATCCATCCCCAGCACTTAGTGCTCCAATACCAGCCATAAAATGAGTTTCCACAATTTGCCTACAGGTAAGAATGAAATTTAGCTGCTTCAGGCTAAGACAAGTGAAAAAAAAAGAAAACAACAAACCCAAGCCTCAAATCTTCCCAGAGCCTAAGAATCAATAAGGAGATACAAAGCATTGTAGTAGAGAAACAATCCCCACAGGGGTAATCCTACCTTTCATGGCACTTCCAGAAGCTGCAGTCACTGATGTGTGTGAATTCCTTTTTCTCTTTGTAATTCAGCATTTGGGTGTGTAGATTTTACTGATTTTATTGGAGTTCTGCTCCCAGTGGAAATGCAGAAAAGGCTGACAAAGACTGGAGGGCTTCAAGTGTGGATGTGATTTGGGTGCAAATGGATTTTACTGGCACCAGGAAATAAAGGGAAAGATGCAGAGAAGAATGGAGGGGTTGAGGGAATCGATGGAGGGACAGTAGGAGAAAGGGGTAGAAGAATGAAGGAATGGAGATAGAGAGGCATGGAGGGATGAATGGAGAGGTGGAGGTATGGAGTTACAGAGGAATGAAGGGATGGAGAAACAGAGGGAGAAATGGAGAGAGGGAGTCATGGAGGGACTGATGGCAGGATGGACAAATGGAAGAATGGAGGAAGGGTTGGGGGGCTGGCATGATGGATAGGGTGAAGGTGGAGGCAAGACTAGAAGGACTGTGGGATTTGGGGCCATGAATCCACCCTGGGAATCAGATTTCAGAGGAAGCTGTCAGCAGGAGATGGCTGGGGGATGTTTTAGTTTGGGTTTGCAACTGTGAAAGAAGCAAAAGAAAGGAGTATAATATGTGTGTCTGTGTGTCTGTGTGTGTGTCTGCACATACGTGTGCACACAGTTGGGCAGTTCCCATATATGTACATGTGAACAAGTATCTGTGCATGAGTGTATGCACATGGGAGTGCACACGTGTTGTGTCTGTGTCTGCCTGTGCATGGGTGCATCTGTTCATGTGTTCACATGCATGTGTACAGCATGTGTGTATTTGTGAGATTGGACATGTGTGTCTGTGTGTACACATGTGCACATGTGCATGTATGTACATATAGACATGTGCTTGTGCATACGCATGTGCATGTGCTTGTGCATACACATGTGCATACACAGCATGTGCACATGTGAGTGGACAGACATGTTCATATTTATGTCTGTGTGCATGTATGTGCTTGCACATGTGAATGCAGGTGTGCATACTGTTGTGCATGTACGATCACCGGGGTGCGTTTTCACAGTTGTTCATGTGCATGTTTGTGCATGTGTGTACAGGGGTGAGCATATGTGTACAGGTTTGAGTATACATGCATGTGTTTGGATGTGCTTGCATGTGTGTGCAGTCATGTGTGTGTACATACATGTGCATATCTGTGTGAACAAATGTCAGTGTGCACTGCATATACACTTACATGAGAACCTGCATGTGTGAATGTGTTTTGTGTGGTTTTGCATGTCCACGTGTCTGCGTGCAAATGTGGATGTTTGTGCGTGAGTTTGATGTATGTGTGCATGTGCACATATGCCTGTGCAGGTGTGTGCACATAAGTGTGTCTTTCATGTGTGTTTGCATTCCTGTGCATGTGTGTGTGCAGGTGTGAGTGACCATGCATGCATGTGCATGAACAGATGGGCACCTTGCACATAAGTGTGCAGGTATGTGAGCAAGTATTTGTGTGTGTGCACACATGCATTTGCATGGTTTTGCTCTGGTGTATGTCCATGCAGTTACATGCACACATACACGAGCATGTATCCACATGTTTGTGCAACTGTGTGTGACTGTGCAGATTTATGTGTGCACACAAACATGTGCATCTCTCACATATGCATGCATGCAGGTGTGTGTGTGACTACATATGCATGTGTTTGCACACATTGGTGCCTTGCACATATGTATGGAGGTGTGTGCTCAATCATGCAGCTGTGTCCAAACATGCATGTATGTGACTTGCCCATATTTGTACAGGTATGTGACCATGCATGTGTGCACACACACAGGAGTGTTTGTTGGGTTTGCATGTCTGGCATGTGTGTGTGCAGGTGTGTGATTGTGCAGGTATGTCTGTCCAGGTGTGTATGAAGTATGCACGTCTGTGCACACATGGGCCACATGGGTGTGTCTCCTTATGTGTGTGCAAGTGTGCAGCTGTGCAGTTCTGTGGCAGTGGAGATGTGTGCACACACATGGGCATGTCCTACCACGTGTATGTGCAGGTTTCTGTTACCCTGCATGCAAGTGAATGCACACGAGAGCCTTGTAAATGTGTGTGCAGGCCTGTGACCAAGCATGTGTGTGCACACATGTATGGGTGTGCTTCACACGTGTTTGTAAGTGTGTGTGGCTGTGTAGGTGTGGGTATGCGTGTATCGCATGCGTGTGTAGGTGCCTGGATATACAGGTATGTCGCGCGTGTGCGTGCGTTGCCCGTGTGAGTACAAACCCCGCCCGCCCACGCCACGCCCCTCTGATGCGGGGCGGAGCTCGGAGAGGAGAGCGTTGCAGGGCTCGGAGCGCGGAGCAGTCGCTCCAGGCGCGGGGCCGCCATGGCGTGGCCCTGCATCACCCGTGCCTGCTGCATCGCTCGTTTCTGGAACCAGCTGGACAAGGCGGACATCGCTGTCCCCCTCGTTTTCACCAAATACTCGGAGGCCACCGAGCATTCCGCCGCCCCCGCGCCCCCGCCGCGTCCCGCGGCCCCAATCGAGACCCAGCCCGGCGGCGAGGCAGCTGCGGGGGCCGGAGGAGGTGAGCCGGCTCCCGGTCCCGCCCGGCCCGGCCCGGCCCCACATGGCTCTCCCCCGGCGGACTCGGTCATGCGGCACGACTACAAGCCTTGGAAGGTGCAGCGGCCGGAGCCGAGCTGCAAGCCCAAGAGCGAGTACCAGCCCTCGGACACTCCCTTCGAGAAGGAAACGCAGTACCAGAAGGATTTTCGTGCCTGGCCAATCCCCAAGCGGGGCGACCATCCCTGGATCCCCAAACTGGGACCTTCCCCCGTCCTGGCACTGGACCGAGGTCCGGCGGAGAAATCGGCTCAGGAGAAGCGGCGGAAGGTGCACCTCGCTTCCGAGAAGAAGGAGGAACATCCCGAGGTGGAGGATGAGCATCCCAAAACAGTGCGGCCCGGGGATAGGAAAGAGAAGGGTCGGAAAAAGGCGGAGGAGGCGGGCGGGCAGCCAGCGGAGCCGAGCAGAAGCCGGGCCGCTGCCGATGTTGTCAACAGGCAAATCAAAGAGGAGGTGGCGGCGGGGGTCAGCTCGTCCTACAGGTGAGAAGACATATCCCCGTCCTCCCCATCTGTCTAGATCCCCAACATGCCGGCCCCTCGCCCGCTCTTATCCAGTCTCCCTGTGTGCTTCCCCAGAGGAGCATCCCACCCGGGAGCGAGGCTGTGAAACATTCCAGGGGAGCTTGGAGATTTCCTGCCCTAGTGGTATCCTTAAATTCCCCATCTCTCTGGGAATCCATGATGAGGCAGTCGGTATTGTGCAGGTAGTGAATACATGGACATTTTTTGTTGGCAGGTTTGGCAGCGGTTTGAGTGTCTTTGTGTTCCCCCCTCCACTGCATTCCAAAATTCAGAGACACCCACCACCCTGGATTTCCGGAAGGGTAATGTTTGGGGTCACCTCTGTGGGATGTAGTCACCTCTGGTCCTTTCCAAGCACATCCCTTATTGTCATACTGCAGCTAACCCAAAGGACTGGCAATATTACCGCATCCCAGGGGGCCTGTGCATGAATGGATGCCTCTAACACAGGAGCTTCCCTGGAAGCATCCCCAGCTGGCCCACGCTCAAGACAAAGCATCCAGGGGATGTGCCAGGATAAGGTACATGCATCCTTGGCCACTTGGGTGGGGCAGCCTTCGGATGCTGCCATGTTTTAATGCAGCGCAGCAGGGGATGACACATCCTTCTGTCCCTCCCTACCACCTCCCCAACCAACTAGAAATGGATGCCCTTATTTCACCTCAGCAGTAAACCTTGTTTGGTATTCAGAGTGTGAAACTCTTTGCAGTGAGCTGCTTTTGTTGTTTCTCTCTGGGTTGAGGTGTTCAGTGTGTTGGGAATGCAGAAACAGAAGTGATGGGGTGCTTGCCCTGCATGTATGTTTGCAAGGAGGGTTTGCTGCAGTTGTGTTTTCCAGCACTTTCTTTGGCAGAGCCCACCACTGAGAACAAGGTGGAAGTGGCATAAAACAAAGCTGGGGGTTGTGGTGACAAAAATGTGATTGCAACCTTTTTGCTTTTCCCTATAGCTGTGTGAATGCTAAGGTGTTTATGCCTTTGAATGATTTATTTTCCTTCTTGGAGAGATTAGAAGTAACACCTGGCCATTAAACAAGTAGTACATTCATACAGATTTAAGATGAAGCTGGGACTTGACTCCTGTCCCACTGGTGGCACAGCAAAGCTGACAGTCATCTGCTTTCCCCCCTCCCTAAGTGGGAAACAGTACAAGCAGTGAGATCTTGATTTTTGCTGTCATTTGGCACCAGCTGTAACTCTCACTGGGTAATGTTGGAGGCTCAAGTGCATCTAGGTCTGACAGTGGTGCTTGGCTGAGACACAAGAAAATGGCCAGGAATTTTGGGAGGCTCTATTTTGTAGGGGTGGAGAGTGTGGGGAAAGGGGTCTCTAGGAGTGACACAACCCTTAAATCTGCTGTGAACTGTGACTCAGCTTTTTGTCTGCTTACCTTGCAAGGTCTGGGCTTGTGCTGGAGGTAGCAGGGCAAAAGTAGAAAGCTCTCCTGGAACTGGAGAGCCCATGCGTTGCTTCTCTTCAACTGCTACAAAGGAAAATTAGACTTATTTGCATATTTAAATGCAGATTGCTCACCTTCCTATCCCTCCAGTCTGCTCCAGCAAATCCTAAAGCACTGGGCTTGGATTCCTCCCCAAGGAAAGGTGTTGGATCAACAGGGATGTTAAACCTAAGAGGAATTAGAAGGATTCAGCTTTCTTTGTGTTGCTTGTTGGCTTTCACAATACTCTTAGGGCTTCCTTTTCCACTTGGGAAAGTGTTCTCCCACTTCCATGTTTTTCTTCCTTGCTGCATCTTGCAGAAGTGTTTGCTCTGACGGCTCAGAACATAAGCGCCTCTTCTGCGTAAGTGATGTTTTGGCTAATTGTTCTCATTTTCTGTTCAAATTAGGCATCTTCTAAGTGTTGTTTATTGTTTGGATTATTTTTTTAAATCAAATTCTCCAAATCCTAATTACTGCCGAGAACCTGGCTGCTGACATGCTGGGTGAGTATTGAACATCTCCAAGGATGGAGACTCACAGCCTATTGGGGCAACATTATGGGCCACCCAGCAGCCAAAATTTACCTCCTAATTACCTTTTGCTAGAGAGGAGCAGGGATGGCTCCCATGGGGCTTTTCTTCCTTGTGCATGGATGAAGGCTCCCCATCAGCAGAGAGTGGGGGGAAGGTTTCCTTACAGTCCTCTGTCACTGCTGCAAATCAGTATTTCCAGGGCTGGGAAACAATTCCTTGGTGAAATCAAAGAGCAGACCAGCAGTAGTTTTTAAGCTCACTCTGTCCCACTGGGCATTATTTCCATGTGAGGAATACCTGAGAGCATGGGATAGAGTAAGCGACTAGCCCAAGATCACAGGGGAAGTCCATGCTAAAGGGAAAAATTCTCTTTTTTAACCTTTTTGTACCAAGACAGATGAATATCACAGAGACCATGTGCCTGTGACCTCCCACCAGGTCCACCCAGAGGTACACAGCAGAGATGGTGTCTGGTGGTGATGTCCATGGAAGATGGAGGTTCCTCCCAGCCAGAGATGAGTGATTTGTTTGTATTTAAGCCAGAAGCCTTCAGTGATGCCGGAGTAGCAGGACTGTGGATGTCTGCCAGAGACTTCCTGTGCCCAGGGATCCTACAGAATAAATAGGATTGATTTCAAATATTTCTAGTACTTCATTATCCTATCTATAGTTTATATTTTTATATTTATGTATTTATTAACAATAATTTATTAACTGTTCAGTTAAACATGGTATTATTCCCACTGCTCTCACTGGGTGTGCTGTGGTCAAGCAGAGTTCCAGCACTAAGGGGTTTCTTGCCTCCCCAGCACATGAGCTGTCCAAGTTTACAGGTAACCAAGGCAGGCTACATCTCAGACACACACCTCTTCTCTTTGGTCCTGCTTTTCAGGGTGGCCTGTGGGCCCTAAGGGACTAAGGAACAGGGAATTCTTCAGTCAGGTCAGTGCTGGTGGTGGGTGAAACTGTTTCTTTTTCAATTCTGTGAGGGCTTTATCTATATTGGGTGAGGAGATTTCTCCCCCTGAGCTTCTGGATGAGATGGGCAGAGCATTTCTGCCTGCTGTACCAAAGGATGGAGTGGGCTGGACTTGACCCTGAAGGTTTGGGACCAGAGAGAACAAGCGACAAAATGTGCACACAGTGGTATTTGCTGGTGAATATGAAACAATTAAAAACACATTTGCCAAGAATCAAAGAATGAATGAATGAATGCTTTCCATTTTTATTTGGAAATCATGGGAAAATGACAGAATTAGGTGTTTCTTTGGTCTTTTTTTCACCCCTTATTCTTCGTCTTGCATTCTGCTTCTTTCGTTACCATTATTTCTTTTGTTACCTTTATTCCCTGAAGAAAAAAATATATAAAAGGGAAAGGAACAATTTACCCCCTTTGTAAGGTATCAAAATGAGTACTAAGAAAATGAATTTCCCCCTGAGAAGTAATACTGCAAAACCAGATTTTTGAATTTTTTTTAACATACCAATTATTTTTTCCCTCCCGCCAACTTCCTTTCCTAGCAGAGGAAACAAGACAATATGGAAAATTTTGGACTGCCTCTAGTATTAATGAATTGCCTGTTGCTAATGTTCTGTCATTCATCTCAAACCCAGTACTAAAGTAGTGGAGCAAATGAGAATTTGTAGTAGCTATAGAGATGAATGAGTCAGCACTGGAGACTTGCTGCCTGGTTTTCAGAGATACAGCAGAGACAGGAAGGCTGGACCAAGATACAAAAGGGCAGGAAATTCATACTTCTCCTTGTTTTGAAGACAGGCTGGGAGAGCTGGGGAAGTTCAGACTGGATAAGAGTTCAGAGTTCTTGGGGAGACCTTAGAGCCCTTGCCTGCACCTTAAGGGGCTCCAAGAGCAAGAGAGGGACTTTGAACAAGGGCCTGGATGGGCAGAACAAGGGGAAATGGTCTCCCACTGACAGAGAGCAGGGTTAGAAGGGATATCAAGGAGAAATTCTTGGCTGTGAGGGTGCTGTAGCCCTAGTGCAGGTTGCCCAGAGAAGCTATGGTTTCTTTATCCCAGGAAGGGTACAAGGCCAGGTTGGATGGGGCTTGGAGCAACCTGTCTTACTGGAAGGTCTCCCTGCCAATGGCAAAGGAATGGAACAAGATGAGCTTTAAGGTCCCTTCCAACCCAAGCTGTTGTATGAATCTGTGGTTTTATGTAACCTATTGAAAATGTCCAGTGGAGGACATCTCCTATCTTGGTGAGAGTGCTAATAACACTGTGTTGCTGTGGGACACGCAAGGACACACACAGACACTTTCTCTTGAGAAGGCTGAAGAACTATTTATTAAAACATCCGACTCCACATTTATAGTATTTCCACACAGACCAGGGATTGGAGAAGAAGGCTGACACATCTCCCATCCCGTTGGTCAAAACAACTGTCCATCAATTGTTTTCCACACCAAGAGAAAGTATGAAAAACAACCTCATTTTATCAAAACAGACTTTTGATAAAAACAACCATGTGCATGAGAAACTGAAAACTGAAAACAGCAAGTTAGAAAGTGCCTCAGAAAAACCTGAGGAATCAGGATGACAACACTGTTTATGCTGTAAGATGAGAAATTTACCGTTGCCTTCTGAAATTTCTGATCAGATCCATAACGATGTCTGTACTAGTAAATTAGAGTCCCAAGACATCTTCCTGAGTGTGGAAACATCATGTACACTCCAGTTCTTGGCACTGTCCCTGGCCCTCTTCTCACAATGAGTTTGGTAGCACCCACTCCGAAGTCAAGAACTTACCCCTACAATCCGTTTGGATGCAACCATCTTTTTAGAACTTTCAGAGGTTAAAGAGGTTTAATAGCATGAGTGAGGGCTATCCCAGGCTCCACTGCCAGAGAATGTTGAAAACTGGGATAGCTGTTGATATGGCGACGGCAAAGAGGGAAGAAGGGCCTTTGTAGGGGTTCCAGAGAGATGTTTATTCCAACCATGCACATAGATTGTCCAAGGTGAAAGGTGAGCCTCATGGGTGTCCTGGTTTAGGGCAAATTTGGGAGAGGGAAAGAAAAGAAAACAAACAAACCTCTAGATGAACCACCCCTCCCCTTAGCTGAATCGGGATAGAAAAAAAAAATTTCCTTGGTAGAAAGTGGAAAAAATTGTTTATTTAACAGATAAAACACTCCTCAGCCCAACAAATGAAGGAACAACCCTGAACAACAAAAAAACCTCTCGCCGTTCCACAGAGATGCCAGAAAGTCTCTCTCGTGGCTGTAGCTCGGCTTAGTTGCTGTCGGTTCCTCTGGTGGAAAGGCTGGGCCCAGGCCAGGCCTGGTGGCCAAGGGCTGAGCTCCTGGTGCCCTTTTGGGTGTTTAGTCCAGAGCAGGTTCAAATAGTTTCAAGAAAAGGGAAAGAAAACACAGTTCGGAGAACTTCTCTGCCTCGGCTAGAAAAAACTAACAAAAAGCAAAGGAGAGCTCTCTTCTGCTGTCCACACCCTGCCAACAACACAGGCTGTGTGAGTCCGAAAGCTGCAGACTCTTATCTTTATGTTTTGAAAACAACTGCCTCAGGAATTCCAGTGTGTCTTCTTCACTCTCAGATCCAATTTTTAAAGGTACAACACTTATTTCTGAACTAAACAGATGAATGGGGATACAATTTAGCATCAAACCAGGACAATGGAAAGGTCCAGGTTCAAGAATAGGGGTGGTAAGGACTGGGAGAGCATCAGGGACCAATTATCAGGGGGCATGGGAGCAGTACAAAGGTGGGGTTAGTGTGTGGAGGCCAATGGGGAAGTAGGGAGGGAGTGACTGAGGGACATAGGGATGGGGTTAAGAGGGCTGACTGAGGGAGTAGAACAGGGACAACAGAACATTGGCATAACAAAAACAGGGGATCCTGTGAGAGAAGCCTCTTGTTTCTCTCCAAACCAGGGAATGCCTCTTAGGGTCTACCAACCTCTACAAGAGACCTTCCTGGGTAGATACTGTTCTCCAAATCCTTCTTGTGTCAGCTATGAGAGTGTTTATTAGAGTAACTGTGTAGGCAGATGTATCCAATTTTCTTCTCAGGTGGAAGGAAAGGGCAGAATGTTTTTTTCCATCCAGAAAAGGCTGTTCAGAGAGGTGTTTGGCAGCTTTTGCAAAGGCTGAGCTCTGTCTGATACATACCTTTAGTAGTAGGAGGAGACACAATATCTACTGGTACCACAAGGACTAGTTTTATGAGTAACAACTAATGGCCATGGTGTTCACTAAGACACAGAGCATGGAGATGGATTATGCAGGCTGTGTTAATTTTGCATGGCATGGTAGTGGGGGTAGGGGGCCACAGAGGTCGCTTATGTGAGAAGTTGCTAGAAGCTTCCACTGTGTCCAGCAGAGCCAAGCCCTGATGGCTCTGAAGATGGACATCCTGCTGGCCAAGGTGGGCCAATTAGAGATGCTGGTAATGCCTCTGTGTTAACATATTTAAGAAGAAAATCAAAACAAAGTGAGGCACAGCTTTTTCGGAGCCAGAGAAGAGGAGAAGGTAAGAACACATGAGGGAAATGACACAGGGACACCAAGGTCAGTGGAGAAGGAGGGGCAGGAGTTGCTTCAGGCCCGGAGGCAAGATTTCTCTGCAGGCCATGGTGATGACCATGGTGAAGGAGCTGTGCCCCTGCAGACACCCCCTGGCGGTCCACAGGGCATGCGGAGATCCACCCACAGCCTGTGGGGATGTGCCTACATCGGAGTGGGTGGTTGCCTTGGAGGAGACTGTGATCCAGCAGATGTCCCAGAGGAGAGGGCCCCTGCTTCCAGGTTGGAGCAGCCTGTCCTTGGAGAACTGCACCTTGCACCATGGAAGAGTGACCCATGCAGCAGTTTTGGGAGGAATTTTCACCCATGGGAGAGATTCACATTGCAGTAGTTTTGGGAGTTCTGGTGCTCATGAGATTGGAAGCACGCTGGAGAAGTTCACAGAAAACTGACTCTCTTGGGAAGGGACTCCATGGGGTATCAGGGGAAGGATTTCTCTCCCTGAGTAGTAGAAGAAGGTCTCAGGTAATGAACTGACCAAAACCCCTACGGTCTGTCTCCCTAAGCTGTCCATCTGTGGGAAGGAGGGAAGGGTTGGAGTAAAAAAGTGTTTTTAAGAGCTTATTTTACTTCTCATTATCCTCCTCTAACTTTGTTAGTAATAAATTCACTTTGTACTTCTAAGTTGAGCCTGTTTTGCCCTTGGAGTGTTTTCTCCCAGTCCTTATCTCAACTCATGAACCCTTCATCTAATTTTTTTTCTCTCCTCTGCCCAGTTGTAGCAAGGGAGAGTGAGTGCACATCTGTTGTGGGTGTCTGGCATTTGGCAGAGAGCTATTCTACCACACTCTTGATCTCCTCTGGATGTAGTCTAGCTGAGAAAGACTGGTGGTGTCTCCAAAATGGGGACACTTGCAAGTAGGTAGCTCCAAGTTGGAGTATGTGGCAATGTATTCCCTGCAATCAGTTTAAGGTGGACAACATCCAGCCTGAAAAGCCAACAGGGATCTGCATAGCACTGTAGGTAAGACTGAATTTTGCTGCTTTAACTCTGCAAACTGGAGCTGATCTGTGCATGCCTTAGGACATGGTAGAGCAAGAGGAAGAGGTGGAGGTGGCATTCAGGTGATGAAGTCAACATGCCTGAGCAACTATTCCTCTGCTCTTGCTCAGCTGGGTCACCTCAGAGACCTTTAGGCACATGGAGCTGGATGGGACCCTCTGAACCTTGAAGTCCAATTATCTTATTTGTTATTTAGTCTTTATGCGTAATACCCAAGGCTCTGTCTCAGAAGTGCAGAATCTTTAGTTGCATTATGCCAGCAGGAAGGCTGTGCCAAGACCTGTCTCTGGTGAATTGTAACTTGTTTCCAGTCTTGGTCAATGGACAGGTTGTAGTTTGCTTTTTTATTTGGTTTATTTCTCTCTTCTATTTTTTGTCTTTTATTGGCATACGTAGTGACTTTCTTCTGTGCAAATGTCACTGCTTAGTGTCTCCAAGTACGGTATCCACATCGTCAAGCTCTGTAGCTAGAAAGTAAAAATTTTTACTTCCTGGTATCAGTCTTGTCTCTCTAGCTCTTCCTAGATGAAATCTCTATTTCTTAAACAGAGATGCAGACTATTGCCCTTTGGAGATGACGTCCCCATTTCTACTGAAGACTCGTGAGTCATGTTTATGGGCAACAGGGATTCATTATTAATCCCTTATTTACTCTTTGATAAGAAGGATGTCCATACTGTTATCTTTCTTCTTAGGCAGTTACATTCCATAACAAAAAATTCTGGTTATTAGCACCAAGCCTAGAATTAACTACTAATTTTCATTCCATTTGAACATGGCAGTCAAGGTCAATCCCCTCCTTCCTCTGTGATTTCCCCATCCTCCTACACACTGTTGCTCCCAATTACATTGTATCATTAGGAGGTGTCATCAATATTGCCCTACTTCTTTAGTGCCAAAGTCAACCTTAAAAATGTTAAACGCTGCTAACCTCCTTCCAGGCTGCAGCTCAGCCTTCCAACACTCATCATTGTCATTTCTTTGCCTGGTTTCCCATTCTGCTGATGTTCATGTTCACTGGCTTAATTAATCATTTTCCACATGGCCCTGGGTAAAATGCTTTGCTGAAACCAAATAGATTTTCATATTTCTTTTGTCTCTTAATCACTTATCATGTCAAATGTCCAACATATTTCCTCCTCCCCTTCCACAGACTTCTGTGTCTGGTGAGACCACCAGCTTCTTTGGGATGCAGGAGCTGATACTGTAGGGCAGATCCCACTTGATGGCTTCAAGCCACCACTGTAACACAAAGAGTAAATAAGGAGGAAAGAGATCAACTAATTTAGATTACTCATTCTTTTTCAAATAAATCACTAAGAGCTGTTATAAATCTGTCTCCTCTTGCATTTAGAGCATGACTTTTCCTTTTTCTGTCTCCTACCAGCTAAACAAGCTTTCTAAGTACTTCTGCACTCACTTTTGCATCAATCTCACTGTTATTTGCTCTGAGCTGTGTGTATTTATGTATATTTTTTTTTTCATATGGTGTCTTTGGCTAAGCCTTCCCCACTGGGGCAAGAGAATGGATGCTCTTCTGTTACTGTGGTCAGCACCAGCCAGGAGGGAAAGGGCCATTTTAGGGAAGTTTTTTAGGATGGAAGTTTTATTTCTCTTGATGTATAACTCAGTATTCTGGATATCCTTCCAATGTTCTTTATATATCTCCATCTATCTATCTATCTATCTATCTATCTATCTATCTATCTATCTATCTATCTATCTATCTATCTATCTATCTATCTATCTATCTATATTACATTGGAAGGATATATAACTATTTGTAATTATATTTTTTATATAGATTAATATGTTTTTGTTGCAAACCAGGATAGCTGTTGATATGGTGATGACAAAGAGGCAAGAAGGGCCTTTTTAGGGGTTCCAGAGATATGTTTATTCCAACCATGCACATAGGTAATCCAGTGTCAAAGGCAAACCTCATGGGAAGGGTCCAGGTTCAAATATAGGGCTTGGAAGGGGCTGGGAGAGCATCAGGGACCAATTATCAGGGGGCATGGGGGCAATAAAAAGGTGGGGTTAGGGTGTGGGAGCCAATGGGGAAATAGGGAGGGATGAGGGACACATGGATGGGGTTAAGAGGGCTGACTGAGGAAGTAGAACAGGAATACATTGGCATAACAGAAATAGGGGATCCTGTGAGAGAAGCCTGATGTTTCTTTCCAATCCAGGGAATGCCTCTCAGGGTCCACAGACCTCCATATATTTTATATACTAATGTTTTATATATTATATCTATGTATATCTATTTATATATATTATCAAAATACTATACACACAAATTGGGCTCCTTTAGCCTCCAACTCATTTCTCCTCCCCAGATCCAGCATTGCTGGTGTTCTATTGCAAACTGCTTTCTATTAATAACTGCTTTATTCTGATTAATAGCTCATTATATGGCAAACAATTCTTTCAATTAGTAATTTCTTTTTGATCAAAAAATGCCTCCAGCTGAGGGGACCCTGCAGCTCTTTGCAAACACAGTGTGCATATGGAGAGACTGCTGCTGCTTTGGTGAGTTGGCTGCAAGCTGTGCTGTTAACACTATAAAATAGGAGGTTTTGGTGCTGAGAAGGTGGGGATACTCTTATTCTTCAAAAGAAATTATGACTGTTTTTTAAATGTTAATTGAAAAATAAAATTTTGCATTTTTAAGAATTCATTTAAAATATACTTTTTTATTTTAAACTGGGTTTTAGTTGTTTGAAGTTTTTTGTTTGGGTTTTTGTGTGTGGGTGGATGAGTTTTGTTAGTTTGTTCTGTTTTTTGGTGGAACTGTGATTCAGTCTGGAGAAGAGAATGTTGCCTGGAGACCTCACAGCACCTTGCAGTGTCTGAAAGGGCCTACAAAAACCCAGAGGGGCATTATTCATCAGGAACAGTAGTGACAAGACAAGATGGAATGAGTTCAAACTGAAGTAGAGGAAATTTAGATTAAGTATTGGGAAGAAATTCCACTCTGTGAGGGTGATGAGGCCCTGGCACAGGTTGCCCAGAAGATCTGTGGCTGCCCTGTTCCTGAAGTGTTCAAGAGCAAGTTGGATGGAGCTTGGAGCAACCTGGTCTACTGGAACGTGTCCCTGCCTGTGGCAGGGGATCAGAACAAGATGAACTTTAAGGTCTCTCTCATTCCAAGACATTCTGGGATTCTTTGATTAGTTGTTAATATGGCTTCACTATGGAAGGCCACTAGTTTTTTAAAAACCATGACCTGTTTTTTTCCCTTTTCTGAGCAGCGAAGCACCTGCACAGTATCACACATCTTTAACCCTTTTAAAACAGAAAAAACAAAAAGCAGCAACCAAGCACTATTAGTCTGGCACCCAGCAACCTTGCATAGTATTCCAGTGAGAAATCTGTCTGTTTTCTAATTCACCATCTGCAAGGTTGGGCAGACAAACACCCAGTGACAGCTAATAGTGTCTTTGTGCTGGATGAATGGGAAAAGGATAGGTTATCCATATGCAGAAGGAAATACTTCAGACCTGAGCTTCAGGCTTCCTCCCAGATTTCACTGCCTTTCATCTTTAAGGAGGCTGTGCATCTGCTCTCATGCAGGAAGCTTTGCCTGAAAGGAATCAGCATCACATGCTGATGGGCTAGAAACACAGGCAGGGATGTGAACCCTGACTGGTCTCATTTCCAGATTGAGGCAACAGTGGGGCTGTTGGTTAGTTTATTGGATGAGACTTTAAAGGAAAATCTGCAGATGCCTTCAGGATGCCATTTCACTGTGCAGATGGCTCCTCTCCCTTCTCACATCCATTTTGATGATGTAGTTCCTGCTGTGACCCTCAGCAGGAATTTGAAAGGATCCTGGGTGTCTTGCAAACTCTTTTGCAGCCTGAGCCACACTTTTCCACCAGTGCATTGGAGCAGGCTAGCAGTGAAGTTCCTAAAACTAGGGAGGGAATTAGCTGACAAGGTCTGATTATTCCAGTGTGCTGGATTTGTGGACACAAGTGTGCTGGGTTGCAGATCAAGACTTTGAACATGTTTTGTGCTCTTGTTGTTTGGATATAAATGGATGTCCAGAAGATGTGAGATGAAGGAAGAAAGATGGGATTGAAGGTTGCCCAAGCAAGATCCTATGAAGGTATGAAAGCCCTGGGTTGGGTTTACCATGGCTGGGTTATAGCTTCCGGCCAGGTATCCTGTGCATCCAGGGGACAAAGGCACAGGTCTCAGCCAAACAGCAAAGCTTTGTCACAGTGTCAGTCAGCAGTTATGGCAACTCATGCAGAAGATTCCCAGAGAGAGATGTGTTGGCAAGCATCCCAGTGGAGGGTGGACACAAGAAAAAACAAGAAATGTGTTCCCTTTGGGGAATTTGGATGGGTTTTGGCAGCATCATCATGCAGAGAATAGGGAAGGTGGCATTGAAAGTTGCAGTGATTGAGCCTCCCTTGGTGGGTAAAAGCTTCTGATAGCACTGGAACAAAGGTCAAAACAGGATCACAGAATCACAGAATGGTATGGGTAGAAAGGAACCTTAAAGCTCATCCAGTTCCACTTCATGCCATGGGCAGGGACACCTTCCACTAGGCCAGGTTGCTTCAAGCCCCATTCAACCTGACCTTGAACACTTCAGGGATGGGGCAGCCACAACTTCCTTTAAGGGGAGAGATGATTTCCTGGTGTTTCGTAGAAATTCTTACATGGCTCCTTGTAACGCACAAGGCTGAGAAGGGTCTGCAGCATTTGGCTGGTGTGAATTCTGGGGTGACACAGGACAAATTGTTTCAGCCATTGACTGTAGCATTTCCAGAAAGCCAGCCAACCTTCAGAGGAGATACAAAGGTCCATTTCTTGATCGCAAAGTATGGGATGAATTGAATGTGTTCTTGAGATTCTCCCCAGCCCCATTTCCCAAGATTCTCCTTCATGCTTATTCTAGGACTGCATACTTATATGGCATGCTGATCCCTGTACATGGAGGATTTTCATCCTCCCAAGAGAGATTTCTCTTTTATGACCAGTTGCAGTTTGTCTCCTTCGCTGATCTGAAAATTGGAAACCCTCAGAAAACATAAGTACATCTGTTGCCTTAGAGGATGGTTTTCTGATTGGGTTTCTGCTGGTACCTCTAGTCACTGAAGTCTTGGCAGTATTTTTGGTAAGTGTTTGCAAAGCCCAGCTCTTGAAGTTAAGTGGTTTGAGGAAGCCCTCAGCTTCCTCTAGAACAAAGATCTTGTGGAGTGGTATGATGTCCAAAGCTGGCAGGAAATAACTGAAAGATATTTCTTTAAGGTCAACACACTGTGGTTGTGAGTTGAAGCCAGGCGTGTCTGTCCAGCCCTTCCTATCTCAATCTTTGGTCTTCCAGTGGGTCTTGATGTCTAGTAGTCCATTAGTGGAGACATACATATGATCTTTCTCACACCCTCTTGGGCAGTAGGGGTGCTCCAAAGAGTTAGTGCAGAGATCTAGTAATGAGGCTTTGGACTATATCACACTGATGTTTGACATGGAAATTGGATTGGAAGTCAAACTGGTTGATTGTGTAAAATTGGTCTTTTGATGGCAGACTTAGCACATGATGCAAAATAGGAGGAAACAGAGGCTTATCTTGTAATTATGGCCTGGGAAGAGTGAAGATGTGAAGATGGTGCACTGCTGTACCCAACTTTCATACCTGTGTTGCTCTAATGAGGGGAGCTGTAAGCACTGAAATAGAGGCTGTATTTTGTTTTAAGGTCTCAAAACACTTAAAAACAATTCAGATTTAACTTGATCCTCCATTTGGATTTCAGCAGACACTACATTCCATCCCATAGAAGTATTACTGAGTGCTAGAGTCTGGCAGTGTCCACGTTCAGGGCTATGCCATTGCCCTAGAAACTGCATGCATGTGCTGTTCAGAAGGGGAAATGAGGGAAATCATCAAGATCACAATTTCTGTGCACACTCAGTTGGGAAGGTGCACAGGTGCTGGAAATGTGTTCAGGCTTCCACAGGATTAAATGTTCAAGGATATTCTACTCATTAAATATTATAGGAAATTACTGTACAATGTTCAGTGTAGGATCTTGTGGAAGGAGAAGATAATTATTTACAAAACATATAAAAAACTAGATTTTTCCTCTTTTTTCCTTTGATTTCATTCATTTACACCCACCCTGCAGGTAGAGAGATGTCCATGTTCAGGTGTTCTCACAAAGATCACTGGTGGACAGCCTGAGGGACACCAGTTTTCGAGTTCTTTTGTGATTCCTTGGGGTTTTCTCAGCTGATGGCTACAAACTCAGTTTTGCACAGGTCTTTCATATCACTTAGGGGTTATTTATCTCAGGTTCATCCTTGAATAGCCCATCAATAGGACTCTGACACTGATCACGTCCAGGGATGGGGCAGCCACAGCTGCTCTGGACAACCTGTGGCCAGGATCATACAAGGAAGAATTTCTTCCCAGTATTCCATGTAACCCTGCCCTCAGCAGTAGGAAGCCATTCCCCCTTGTCCTGTTCCTCCAGACACTTCTCCAGAGTTGCTCCCCAGCTCTCTTGGAGCCTTTTTAGGTGTAGGATGCCTTAAATATCCCACAGGCAATTTACATTGCCAGCACTAAGTTCCTCCTGTAATTCTAACTGATACTCTTATTACAGGTAAGAGATTTATAAGGCCAGAATGTAACGTTAGGGCCCTCCCACCTGAGAGCCTGTCCAGAGCCATATTTCATCCATGTAGTCTCATGCTGAGTCCGTCACTTTTGTTTGGCTAAATCATTTTGCGTGAATTGGAATTCAGAGATCTTGACATATTGAAGAAATAGCTTGAAACAAGCGGCAGTTTAGGAGATGTGAAGGCAGGGAATGACAAAGAGGTAGAGATCAGCGGCAGTGCCAGTGAAGATGGGAATGGCTGGTGGAGGAACAATTCTGCAGGGAATCAGAAAACACGTCAGAAATTGTTACTTCATTTTAAAAAACAATAAATTAACAATAAAAGCCCTCCAAAATAAATACTTTGGGGCAAGTAATGTACTGAGATACATGGAGAGGATGTGACAGCTTTCCATATTAGTCAAGACTTGGGTAGATTTTTTTTTGTTCAGGTTTTGGTTTTGTACTTCAACAGTGATGTACCAGAGGAGGCTCTGAGGATGCCCATGACAGAGGCCAGGAGCGCAGCAGACATGGTCATTGCAGGAAGCTGGAAAGTATGGAATAGTTTTGGAAGAGAGATGTCGATTATTATCTTCGCATCTATGAAATGTATTAGTGGGTTAGGATGCTCAAACCTGCTGTTGTCACAGCCAAGAGGAGCAAAACTTGGATGTCAAAAGTTAAAAATGTATTAAGTGCATTGCTGGACAAAGTCCAAGGGATACTGTCCATCTCTGTAGATGCCAGGAGGATATCTCCACAGTTCCTCTCTGTGAATCTAGGAGGAAAAAAATGTCATTATCACTCATTCTGTGCACTGATTTTTCTGTCTGCAGTGATCTTGATGCTGCTAGCTTTTCTTTATGCTCCCTAGGACACAGGCTGGATCAAGCAATCAGAGTTTTAAAAGCTGCCTGGGGGTATATGTGGTGACATTTGATTTCTATTATTTTGATGGCTTTCTGCTGATCATCAGTCATTGTCCCACTACCCTCTCTCCTCCCTGCCATGCTCTCAGTCCTCCATCCCATGCTGGTCCAACTGTTGGAGTCTTACCCCATGTTAGACCTTGTGTATCTTTGCAACCAAGACCAAATAACCTGTTAGTGGGCTCACAGCCTCTTCACATTCATGTTGACTAGAAATCAAAAGCATCATTGCTTGACAGCAGAGCTAAATGTGAGACCACTGAACCTGCCCTGCCTGGTTGGAAAACACTTCATAGTGTTCAGAAAGTGTGTGGATGTGGCACTTGGGGTCTTGGGTTAACAGTGGGCATTGCAGTGCTGGGTTAATGGTTAAACTTGATGATCATAGAAGTATTTTCTAATATAAATGATTCTATGATTCTATGACTCAAGAGCAGGCTTCATGTAGCTGTTGCAGAGATCAATGGAAAACACCTATTCAGGGCAGGATCACGATTTGACTAAACAGAGCAGAGTACAGTCAAGAATGACCACACTGAATTGTTTTAGCAGTGACAACTTCCAAGCAATCAGTTCCTTGTCCTCCTTTGGTTTGGTTTTTCTCTTGGCTAGCATGTTAGTTTCTGGTTTTTTTCAATGCAAAATCGAATTATTATTTAATATAAACATTTTATGAATGGCTATGGGAGGGGAAGGAGTGCTTTTTCTGAGCATTTTTGCTCTGTCAGTTACAATAAGTATCAATCTAAGAGTGAGTTTAAAGTTTGCATGTTCTGCCTGGGAGACAAGAGCTCTGCCTTTTTCCATCGTCTCTTCTATCAATTAAATACCTGCTTAACACATTTGTCCCTAGCATGTTTTATTTTTCGATTAAGTTTGGAACAACTCTGAAGGAAGAAGTATTTGCAGATCGCCTCATTTTCAAATCAGACAAATTGTTTACCCAGCAGGAGAGGCTGTAAACATTTGCTGTGTGCATTGTAACAACAAATCCTCCTTCTAGTTCTTCACAGAAGACTTATAAAAGTGGTACTTCTATTTTTTAGTTCCTAAATATACTGCCTGGGAGCTTTTTTTCCTTCAAGAAAGGAATTTCTGTGCACACTTCTCTGTGCTGTCAGCTGGGTTTGGCAGATACGTCTGGAATGGGTGATGAATAGAGACTGTGCAGTGGAGGAATATATTTATTCAGTTCTATGTTAATGGTACCTTTCTTGGGAAGTGAGTTTCCATATATTTTAAAGGCTATTTACAGACATATTACAATGGCACCATCCTCTAGACCAGGTGTCTCTGGCCACATGAGCATCAGTGGAGCACTGACTCTAAGCTAGTGGACCATTTGCAACCTCCTCCATGTCACTGTGGGACACACAAGGACACACAGGGACACTTTCTCTTGAGAAGGCTGAAAAACTATTTATTAAAACACCTGACTCTGCATTTGTAGTATTTCCACACAGACCAGGGATTGGAGAAGAAGGCTGACACCTCTCCCATTCTGTTGGTCAAGACAACTGTCCATCAGTTGTTTTCCACACCAAGAGAAAGTATGTAAACAACCACGTCTCATCAAAACAGACTTCTGATAATGACACCTGTGTGTGTGAGAAAGAACTAAAAGCTGTGAAAACAGCAAGTTAGAAAGTGCCTCAGAAAACCTGAAGAATCAGGGCGACACCTCCAGATATTTCAGGCTGGGTCTGGAGGTTCCAGAAGACCCCAGAACATCAGATCCCTGGGTGGTAACATCCAATCAGCTTTGACATCATGACATCATGACATCATGACAATGTGAGATGCTTCCTGAAATGGGAATAGGCTCTGAGTCTCCTGAGTTTCTGTGTTTTTCTCCCAGCCTGTGCAGCTCTCTAGGCTTTGATTGCTGCACACAGTATTTCTAGAGTACCTTTGCTGGCACAGACAACTGTGCACATAGTCTGGATTTTCTTTCTCATGTGTACGTGAATGGTGTGTCTCCCTGATACTTCTGGTGTGCTCAGAATGATGCTTTTGATGGAGCGCAGTGGGGCACTCCGGACATGAGCACCATTGATATAAAGACACAACTCATTTGGTCTGAGCTTTGCTTTCAGAGCTTTACACTCCATGCAAACCCCGAAGGAGCCCTTGAAAATAACCTGTTAATTATAAATTATAAAACAACCTTCTTTCACAGCAAGCTTTCTCAATGTTTTCCATAGAAAGCTTTCCTACAGTCATCCTTACCCCTTTTTATTACACTGTGACGGCTTTGGTGTGGACAGCGTGCTACCTGCAGAGACCACTAGTTGCTTCATTCACTCATATCAGTCCTTGTTTTTAAGTAATTAGGAGGAGATTTCACAATAGAGCCGTCTGTTCCACTGCCTTCTGCTGTCTCTTCCCCATACTCCCCAAGGCAGCTTTGGTGGTTTCCAAGTATTTACAGATTTGGTACAATGGAACAAATAAAGTCATTACAGAGCTGGAGTCAGTGAGTCCTCCCCATGACATTATTGATGTTTAAGTGATCCTGGCAGTTTCTCAAGCTTGGGGTAGAAAAATTCAGAGCATTTCTTCATTTCCTGCAATTCATCTAACTTTTGTGTCTCCCTCTGGTAGGGACAGCTTCCAAAGAAAGATCTGTTAACTGGAAGTGGGATGAATTGACTATCACACTGTTAAAAGTGATAAACTTTAACAGCCCTTATTCTGCCCTCCATTACACCAACACAGTCCCAGTGACTTGTGCTGGTGTGTTGTATGGTTTCTAAAAATATCCATGGGCATTCTAAGCTTTGTCTCTTCCCAAAGAAGCTTTCCCAATTCCAAGTTCTCCCACACTGTCCCCTAAAACTATCTGCTCATCCCACTTAGGCACAGAGTCACAGAAGGGTTTGGGTTGGAAGGGAACTTAAAAAACCACCCTGTTCTACCCCCTGCCATGGGCAGGGATACCTTCCACAAAACCAGGTTACTCCAAGCCCTGTCCAGCTTGGCCTTGAACACTTCAGGGTTGGGGTAGCAACATCTGCTCTGGGCAACCTGTGCCAGGGCCTTACCACCCTCACAGGGAGGAATTTCTTCCTAATATCTAATCTAAATCACCCTTCTTTCAGTTTAAACTCCTTCTGCCTTGTCCTAGATTTTCATGGTGTTTTTTAGAACAACTCTGTGCCTTAATGTCTACAGTACAAACCAATTTTATAACTGGAATTTGCACCTTTGCAAGAACACAGTATTTAAGGGTAAAGATGAGAGGGGAAGTCCAACTCAGCTTTCCTTTTAGCTCAGTAATTCTTTATCTTAAGACCTTTGCTCAGACCTCAGCTCTATTCTTTCATCTACTTAGTTCACACCCAGATCTTTTATGTTTTTTTCCAGTTAAAAAGAATGACAACCTGTTAATTTTAATGATAGAAACATTCAATGGCAGCATTGCACAGGAAGGCAGCAATTGACAAGCAAAATTCAGTCAAAGCCAGTGACTGGCTTGTCACTTTTGAATGTTAAAAAGTACTTTAGACTCATTATATATATAAAATATTGTAAAGAAATAGGACAACCTCAAATACACACACATAAGCATGGCAGAGGCAGGTAATTGGACCAAATGTAGGTTAATCTGCATTCATCCACATCTGTATTGCATTATTCAAGCTGTGTTGTTGTCACACTACCTATGTTGTGTATAGCACATCTCCCTATCCCTGACTTGTGTTACACGCTTGGAACATGGGAATGGGGAAAGGCAGCTCATCAAGCTGCAGGAATGTTTGCTGTGGAATTGTCATCATGTTGGACCTGGTACCCCAGTGGATGGATTCAAGGGTTTTCTGCCAGAGTAGTTCTTGCGAAAAATATCTGCAACAATATTTTGATTACTATGCATTTTACATAGTATATGTAAATCTTTATATAGTATATAAAAATGTATGTGTTTTATTAGTATTATGGGTTTTAAATTATTATTTTAATTTTATAATAAATATAAACCATTACCCGATCTGGGTAAGTTGATCTAATTGAAAATATTCCTGCTCATTTCAGAGAGGGTGGACTATTTGATCTTTCCCTTCCAACCCAAACTATTCCATGATTCTACAATTTTAAACCTCTGCATGGTGGGAGTGCCACTAAAAGATATGCCTTGAGGATGGATGAATCATGAATTTGAATTCTCCTTCTATTTCCAAGAATAAGATATTATGCACCCAAAGAATATGTAAATGCAAGAAGTTTGAATTATATGTCCGTATTTGACTTTGTACACTAACATGGGATAAAATTGGGTGTCTTTGGACCCTAAGCATGTGTGTGTGATTTGCTTTCATAGGAGATACTTTTGGCTTGAAAGCTGAGATGTTAAAACATAAGATCACTTACATGGTACCTGTTTGTTACAGCCCAAAGTTCAATGATCTAGCAGAAAACAAGAGGTAATCCTGGCTGCTTGGCCTCTGTGCTGAGCTGCAGACTTGTCTAGCCTGTAGGCATCCATTGTCATGAGAGCAGTTAGAGCTATGACCTCACATCAGTATCTCCCTCAGCTCTGCAGGGTCACTGAAGGTGGATGCAGGGATAATGCCAGGCGACTGCAGAGGTAGATGATAAATTTACCTGCCATGAGCAGTATGGACAGAAGCAGTAGGCATTGGACTTTCAGCCATGTGTCACTGCTCCAGCCCAGCAAGGAAAAACTTAATTACCACAGGATCAAGATCAAGGCTCTGGGGAGACCTTAGAACCTCTTCTTTAGATGGGCTCCAAGAGAGACAGAGAGGTGTAGCAGTTGGGGGGGGTGGGGGGCGGAGGGGCTTTTCTTGCTACTTTTGACCCAGTTTGGCTGGGAAGTGTGGCTGTAGAAATGGGTTGGGTACTATGGATAGCCCAGAGATATGCTTTCATCTAGGCAGCATCCAGAGGCCACAGGGCCTGGAGCTGTTCTCAGACAGCACCCAGTCTGGAGGCCTGCATCCAAAGACCAAGGGGCATGGCTAACTCAGCAAGACAAAGGGTTTACCTGGAGTAGGTGTCTATTCATGACTATAGGGCAGGGGCTTGACCTTATAAGTCTTAAGGTCCCAGCCTCCTGCTTCTTAGGGTTCTAGGCCCACTCCTTGGTGCAGAGAACTTGGGTCTGGCTTTTTTATTTATCCCAGCTAATTGGGCTGCCACAGAGAGGGACTTTGGACAAGGAATGACAGGATGAGGGGGAATTGCTTTATACTCACAGAAGGCAGGGTTAGGTGGGATATTGGGAAGAAATTCCTCCGTGTGAGGGTGGTGAGACCACTGTCACAGGTTGCCCAGAGAAGTTGTTGTTGTCCCATGCCTGGAAGTGTTTAAGGCCAAGCTGAATGGGGCTTGGAGCAACCTGGTCTAGTTGAAGATGTCTCTGCCCATGGCAGGGGGCTGGAACAAGATGATCTTTAATGTCCCTTCCAATCCAAACCATTCTGCAATTCTGTGTCTTTTTGGGTATTAACTTTGCCTTGAGACTTGGTTAACCGCTTCTTTACTTAGTGGTCAAGGTCCTTGTCCCTCAGTGTCTCCTCCATGAATGTTCATGAGGAATGTTCACCTATTCATAATGTCCCTTTTCCTAGCATCTTCCTCGTTCCCACTTTGGACAGGTAAACTGTTTGAAATCAGGTGATTAGTTTTTCTATGAAAACCCACACTGGAATTGCTTTCATATATTAACTGAAACTCTGATTGTGATGTCTCGGTTTTAAGACAAATTTAGAGCAGGACACTCTTCTAATAAGTTGTCTCCTCTAAAAGAGTTCAAACAATCCCTTTCCACCAATAGGAAATGAATATTAATGGATGAAAGTGAAAAAAGCCCAAACCAAACAGTTTATTAACAAACAGAATGCCTACAAGGCAAGGAGAATAAAAGTAAATAACTGCTAAATATTAAACTGTCAGACCTCACTCACGCATACATACCGGCACAAAGCCTCAAAATTCCAGGGAAAATACCTGCTCACATGCAGTACAAAATGGCACCAGCTTCTCTCTCAGGATGAAAAAGCAAACAAACAAGAGCTTCACACAGCAGTTTGAGCTGCAGGTGAAAATTTGGTCAGTCTCTGGTGATAATCTCCTTTCCATAGCAGACAAAGCAGCTGAGCTGGAGCCTCTTGGTGTGCTTTCTCTTCCCATCTCAGTTTCCCGAAGTTTGGAGGATGGAACACAGTGACCCGTCTGCCTCTGCCACTGGTCATGCTTCTCTGGTCTCAGACTAGCAGCAGCTAGTCCACCTCCAAGGCAGCTGAAAGATTTCTGCTGCAGCTTCTCCAAGGCCAGGTCAGGAATAGATTCTTGCCTGGGCCAACAAAACCAAGCTAGCCAAGCAAAACTAAACCACACAGGGTCATGCAATGTCTTGCTGTTAAGGCTTTGAAGAAGTCTACCAAAGAGTCCAAAGCTCCCCATTCCCCAGTCCCACAGACATCCAGTCCTGGGCCTTAAAGATACAGCAACCATTTCTAGGCATAAAGCAGAGGATCCTAGAATAGACTGTCATCATAAATCACTCCAAGACATGTGACTACCTAGTTTCTTCATTTTTCATTTAACTATTGTTAAATTTTAGGACACCAGCCCAATCAGCATTTACAGGATATTGGTGTACAATCATATAGTAGCTACTGCAGTGAGGAGCAAATAATATTGCCCAAATCATCAATGGAGTGGTGAAACTATATAGGTGATATTTAATTTTCACCATCTTCTTCCTTTACCCACTTTACTGGTTAATCTATTTCTACTCCCATGTGAGCAATTACACTGTCATGCAGACTAGAAATTAAATCTAAGAGCAACACTAAGGAAGAAGGGAAGTAAAGATTCCCTTCAGGGAGCAGCAAAATTCAGCAAGTCAAATTATACTGCTGCAACAGCAAAAGCTACTTGTCAACAGTGATGTCCTGACCTTTCTCCAGGGAGACCCATCCTTCTGTATCCATGATTTGGATGATAATTGAAGCAATTTAGACAAAATCTTACTTGTGGTCCCAAGCACCACCCATCTCCATCTTTTGACTCAAGAGCAAACCTTTCAATTCCCATGCAGAGGACTGCAGTATCACCTATTGGAGAAGGGGCAGGATTTAAGAAACAGGAGCTGGTGATGGGCTTAAGCAGCTTCACAGCAGAGCTTCCCATAAAGTCTGGGAAGGAGAGCTTCCCTAGCAGTCCCTGCCCAGCACTGTGAGAGTAATGAGACTTAACTAACTCCCCTCTAGCAGTGTGAATGGACACTGGCACAGGTTTCCTAAGGAAGCTGTGGCTATCCCATTCCTGAAAGTGCTCAAGGCCAGCCTGTGTGGGACTTGGGGCAACCAGGTATAGTGGAAGGTGTCCATAACCATGGCAGGGCAATTGGAGTGACATGAGTTTTAAGTTCCCTTCAACCTAATGAATTTGGACCAGAGACATTGTCAGTGGTGCCAGTCAGTGAGATGCACTTGTCCTTCATCTCCTTGGGCAATAGCTCTTCAATTCTTTAACCAACCACCTATCCTGTCTTTGCTGAAAGTTGATGCCTTCAGCTTCTCTCCTCATCCTGCTGCTGGATTTCCATCAAGGACTGATGACACTGAGTTTGTGAAATGCAATGGCTTCATTTGACCTTAAAAAACTTCATATTCCTAGGTGTTAATTAGCACATTTTGCTGCACTAGATTTTCCTCTTACAAGTCACATAATGGATTCACATGGATTGATTCATAGCTTTTGCAGTATGAAGCTCTTATTCAGGAAGTTGTTTATTGTCCATATTTACATCTATGGAGCAGTTAAGGGCCACTGTGCATGTGCTGAAGTTTTCTGATGAACTGAAATAATGCATTTTTAGTTCATCTGCAGTTTGTGTCTTCAGACATTTTATATGAGGTGTGAAAACAACTCACTGCCAAGAATCCCCCTAGAACCAAAGGCTTACAAGGCTGTCAGATGAGAGTTGTTCAGCCTTGGCACAGGCTGCCCAGGGCAGTGGTAGAGTCCCCATCCTGGAGGGATTTAACAGACAGATTTAGCAGGACAGATAGATATAGCACTTGGAAACATGGGTTGGTGATGGGTGGGCTTGGCAGTGCTAGGGGACTGATTGGACTCAGTGATCTTAGAGAGCTTTTCCATTCTTAAAGATTCAGCGATTCATTGTGCCCTTTTTGCAGGGGGATGAGCAGAGGCAGGCAGCTGCCAGTTTCTCTGCATCCCATTAGATATTTTAATTACTTCATTGCATTCACCATGAATTGCACTAAAAAATCCTTGCCCTTAGAGAAGAATTTCTAATGCTATGTTGTCTTGCAATTTTTTCTACTTCTCCTAGCATGAAGGTTTCCTCTCAATGGTTTTTATCCCTGAGACCCTAATGGATGAGCCTACTTAACTCACATGTCTGTATTTCTTTGCAGTTGTGTGTAGTGTCTTGAACAGAGAGTCAGATATGGGGTGCTCCTTGGTCCAGCAAAATCTCAAAAGAGCACTTTGGCTCTGTTATGGATCGAGTGAGAGTGTTAGACAAGTCCTGCCTTAGGTTCAGATTTTTGGCATTACTCAGGTGACCCACAGCTAAATCCCTGGCTTGCAAGTTCTTAAGAATGGTCAATCAGGTCTATTATAAAATTAGTTATTTATTGAATAGACAGGAGCTTAACAAGCAAAAGGCCTTAAACAAGATAACTACACAGGATAAAACAAGGCACTACTACTAGGTAACATAAAACAGTGCACAATATAAATGTACCTACATTAGATCTAGCCAAGAAACAATATAGATTAGGAGTCAATGTAATTTACCACCAATTGATGATGGAGTACACAAAGTCCTATCACTCAAGCCCCGGGGGAGTGTCCATTAAACTCAGCATTCTAACTTCAGGGACAAGACATTCCAAGGAATCTGCAGAAGATTTCTTCTTTGTGAAAATATTGTGTAGCTTTTATAGTTTGTAAAGTGAAGTGTCTGTCAGTCAGACATTCCAGCTTATCTTCCTGCATCTGCTTACACAACAAGATGTTTACTGTCAGCTGAAAGCATCAATCCTGTGGCACCAAAATAACTTCCTACAAGGCAAAACTGTCTTTCACCAAGGCTTATGTGGTGTTTAACTCACAGAAAGATGCCCTGAGTTATTGCACCAGCTACCAAACAACAGATAAGCTTTCCGGTGGCAGGGGCAGAAGTCCTGCTATGGACTCTTCTCATGCTATTCTGGTTCCTGCAGCCTATCCAGATCTGCCTGTGGCAACACTTTTCCCAATCCTCTAGCACTCTGTCAATAAATAAGCTATTGTGTCAAAACATTCATGCTATGAACCACTTTGCTTAACTGTGTGGCAAATTTTACAGTCGTCTGTCCTTTTGGAGGACAAGGGAGCTGAGTTGCTGCTCCTAGACCAACTCACTGGAGAACAGACGTACAGGCAGTTAAATGGGATGTTGGCAGAACTTTAACCTGATCCTGACCCATTTTCCAGGGATGAATGTGACATTTACAGATAGATTTCTTCAAGCAAACTCAGGCTGTGGTCATCTTGGGAGCTTTTCCAGCAGTCTACATGGACTGGCTTCCTTGGTTATGTCAAGTTCATCATCTGTACAGGCTTGAGCCTGTATGGCAACAATATGAAAACTACTATATGGAATGGCCAACATGTGTCCCCTCCTTAGCAGGACCCATAAGTTCATAATACACAGGGAAATTCAGAGTGGTATAAACTGGCAGATTTCCACAGGGTTGTGATTCATACCAGAAGGTGTCAGTGTTGTTTGATTTAACCTCTCTCCAGATCCCCAGATACACCTTTTCCTGGTTTCTGGGGTTTCTGCTGTGGGATCTTCCAATGTTAGACTCCCCAGTGTCCATGTTGTTCCTTTTGGCAGGTGTTTAGTTGCCAGGAGATGGAGATGGCTTTGGGGTCTTGTGCTGTTGTAGATGCTGGTGGATATCCTTTATCAGGTTCAAACTATGTTCTCCCTGTGGCTGGGGAGCACAAGGGAACTGGGTGAAGGCTGGAGGCTGGAGAGCAGATCTAAGATGAAGGCAGCAGTGGAAAGACTTTCTGGGGGTGCCAGAAAGTCAATATTGTATGACAAAACTGCCTAGATGTGCCACTTAGTCTGAGCATGAGGATTTATCTAACCCTTTTGCATCATACATGCACCTCTGCACCCTGTCTGGGATGTTACTCTTTGAGTTACTCACCCACAACTATGTATCTCACTCAGCTCTTTGGTTCTCTGCAGTGTTTACCATCACCTTCAGTCCTGGTTTTGTGAAGTTTTAATCATGACAGCCTGAAAAATAATTCTTCCTCCTTGAAAGCCCGTATTCCATATTCATCAGGCAATGCAATATCCATGATCTGGGGGCTGCTGACTCAAACAGCTTTTATGAATGGATGGCAACATGGTTCCGCTCTTCCAAATGACTTGGTTTCTTCCTTTCCAGTACATTGATTGTGTCTTAGTTTGAAAACAGGTGTGCCTGCAAGGAAAAGCAGGAGTCTTTCTTGCAATGGAGAATGCAAACTTCCTCTCTCCAAATTCCTATAATTTTGGAATTAAAGGGGCTCCCAGGCAAAGAATTTGGTATAGGAATAACAGTTCTTTACTAGTGAGTCTAACAAGATAAACAAAATAACAATAACTATAGTATTAACAACAAACAGAGCTAGGAAACAGCCACAGTTTCTCCAATGCTGGCACCTTTCCAGAGCGAGCAGGAGTCCCAAGGGACGAGATGGATCCGAAGCTCCGCGGCAGTAACTGGAGCTGTAGGAAACTGTCCCCGCAGGCAGGAGAAATGGCGTAGAGAAACGCAGAGCAAAACCAAAGCAGTTGTGGGTGCAGGACAATGGGGCGGCAGCTCCTGGCAGGGCCAGGGTCTGAATTCCTGGGGGAGCCATGAAAGTCAGTCCAAGCTCAGCTCCAGGTGGGGTCTGCTGAGATCTCCCCGCAGTCAAAGACTGAACTCTCCAGTTCTCTCTGAGCCCCTGAGAGAGGTGTAGTCAGTGCTACCCTCTCTTTGACAGGTACCTCCTTTGTCTCTTCCAAGTATCCTAAGTGCCCATAAGTACCCAGCAATCAGCTTCCTAGCAACTTCTTGGGAAAAATTCTATAAGAAAGCAACTCAACCCCAACAGATTGTCTTGCTCATAACATCCTTCCACCAGTGCTAAAGTAACCTTCTTGAAGGCTCAGTACTTTTCTCCTCTTTTGTGTCAGTGCTGTGCTTGATGGGCCCTAATCAGGGATATTTAGAGATCCTGGTTGTTGCAAATAAGGGCCAGGAGACAGACTCCTGTTTGATGCCTTTATTAAGAGTCAGCTCTGGGTGGGAAGCCCAAGGGGATGCTCCCAGCAGCAGCTGTAGGAGGAGGTGTTCAGCTTTGCCAGGCCACAGAGCTGGCACTTCCATCCTCACAGGAGTTTCCAGGAAGACACATGTTGCCTCGTTGTCCAGGGATCCCAATCCAGTCTGATAATTTTGAAGTTATGGTTGTTGGGTTCTCTGCTATTTTGCAGAAATTCCCCGAGCTAGCAAAGTCCTTTTCCACACCCGAGATGTAAGAAAAGAGCAGAAACTCTTCAGGTTTCATGTTCAAGGTTGTTTATTCAAGCTTATCTAGAACATTTTCTTTCTGACCTGCCCTGTTTACTATTCTATGAGGAACCTCAGCATGGGGAAGCATTCCTTTGTTGCTGGAAATGGGTTGGTAGGCAGGTTTTGGTTACATTAGAAAAGAGAACAGCTTTAAGATCAAAACACAAGCCTGTTCCTCATCTGAGCAATCCTTTCTGAGCAGAATTTGCTGGGAATCCATGTAGTCCAGTATCTTTGGCCAATCACAGCCTGAATCAGACAACCAGAGAGGAGTTGGAGGAGATTCCTACATCATGGAATAAATCCTGCTTTGGCTCATGGTTTTTTGGGAGAAGTTAAATGCTGAAGACAACTCTGAATACTCTTGCTACCCATATAAACAGTCATGATGTAATTAAATCTCATTATATACTGAAGTTCAGTGCCCTCTTTGGCATTGAGTTCAACCAGACATTATTATGGATTTTGGGTTTCCCACTACTTTATTTATTTCACCAAACATCTCTTTTTCTGTTTTAAGAGCAGGAGAATACTTAAGGGTAAGTGACGCTGTATTCCAGAAAGGCAAAATAATTTGAAAATCCCAGACATATTTTCTGCTTAGTTTGGCTCAAATATATATTTTTTTTGTTGCTATTTTGTTTAGAGAAACATTAAAGAGAAATCAGATGTTCTGAAATACTCCTTGTGAAGCATTTTGATGTTTTGCCTCATAAGAGAATTCACATTTTTGATGTTGTCTTGAGTAGAATAAGGGGGTGTCTTAGTTTGTAGACAGGTATTCCTGCTAGAAAAAATTGACAAAAACAGGAGTCTTTCTCCTGCAATGGAGGAAACAAACCTCCTCTCTCCAAATTGCTATACCTTTAGAATTAAAGAGGCACCCAGGCAAAGAATTTGGTATAGGAATAACAGTTCTTTACTAATGAGTCTAACAAGATGAACAAAATAACAATAACTATAGTATTAATACCAAACTGGGTTAGGAAAACAGTCACAGGTTTTTTCTCCGATGCACCTTTCCCGGCGGAGGGAGGGGGGGATGATGATGAGGAGTCCCGAGGGCTGAGGTGTGTCCGGAGCTCGCAGCAGGAGTTGGAGCTGTAGAAGACGTCCCGGCAGGCAGAAGAAATGGCGTGGAGAAACCCAGAGTAAAACCAAAGCAGTCGTGGGTGCAAAGTGATGGAACCGCAGCTCCCGGCAGGGCAGGGAGAGACCAGGGTCAGAATTCCCGGCGGACCCACGAAACTTGCTCCGAGCTCTGCTCCAAGTGAGATCTCTCTTGAGTCAGAAAAAACTGCATCCCCCCCCCCTTCCTTCTGAGCCCTTCCAAGAGGGAGGTGGGGTTGATCCCACCCTCTCTGGACAGCACTTCTTTTGTCTCTTTCAAATACCTTAAAGTATCCATAAGCACCCAGCAATTAGCTTCCTAGCCACTCTTTTGGGAAAAAATTCTACAAGAAAGTAACCCAACCCTCAACAGGGGGAAAAATGGGATGGGAAAGAATTTAAGAAACTGAAAAAGAAAATTAAAGTTTCATTTTATAATTAATTAAATGTTTGAGACTTAACATTTTGTAAAGTTTTCTCTTTTTTCAGTGAAAAATCTGAATATTGTTCTTTTTTCATTGAGATGTACTTTTCCAGACTAAGCTAGAAATATCCCTCCTATGCAGGACTCTACCATGAAGTCCCCTATCTCCTTTTTTGCATTGTTCATTATTTTGTATGTTGTTGGGGGTTGGGTTGTTTTCTTGTAGAATTTTTTCCGAAAAAAAATTGGGAAATTTTTTCTAGGAAGCTGATTGCTAGGTGCTCATGGGCACTTTAAAGTACTTGAAAGAGACAAAAGATGTGACTGTCAAGAGGGGGTGGGACCGACTCCACCTCTCTCTTGGGGGGCTCGGAAAGAATGGAGGGGGGCAGTTTTGGACTCCGGAGAGATCTGGCCAGATCTCACCTGGAGCTGAGCTCGAAGTGACTTTCGTGGGTCTCCCAAGAATTCAGACCCTGGTCTCTCCCTGCCCTGCCGGGAGCTGCTGCCCCATCNGAGTCCGCCGGGAATTCAGACCCTGGTCTCTCCCTGCCTCTGCCAGGAGCTGCTGTCCCACCGCCTCGCACCCACAGCTGCTTCGGTTTTGCTCTGAGTTTCTCCACGTCCTGCCTGCTGGAATCAGATAAACCTCATTCCTCGGGACTCCTGCTCACACCTCCCCTTGGAAAGGTGCCAGCATCGGAAAAAACTGTGACTGTTTCCTAACCCCAATACTATAGTTATTGTTATTTTGTTTATCTTGTTAGACTCATTAGTAAAGAACTGTTATTCTTATACCAAGTTCTTTGCCTGGGAGCTCCTTTAGTTCCAAAGGTATAGCAATTTGGAGAGAGGAAGTTTACTTTTTCCATTGCAAGAGAAAGACTCCTGCTTTTCCTAGAAGGCATACCTGTTGTTCAAACTAAGACATATGTGTACATCAAGAAGAGGGAATTGGCCTGGCTCACTGCCAGCAAAGCTGCTGGCAGCAGAATACATTGAACACGCTGTACCGTTGCTGAGCAAATGTAGCATCTCTTTAAAGTCCTTCAAAGAAGGTAGAAGCTTGAAGTGGTTAAACCTTGTCCTGTTCTGTCTTTCCTTCCCCCTTTTGTCTTTCCTTTGGCATCAGTAGATAAAGGTAATCTGTGCCTACACAGGACAAGTGTCTCTAGAGACAACTGGGAGTTCATTTCAACTCCAGTATGCCCTGGCTGGGCTGAAAGAGGGTGTTCAGTTCACGTTCATCTTGCCAGCACCTTCAGCAATCCTCAGTCAAAGGGAAAATGCAATTAAAATATCCAGGATGGACAAAGCCTCACGAAAGAGCCTGTGTGGTGTTCACTGATACATGTGGAGGCCAGGTTTGGCTTTAATGGGTATGGATCAGGCCACCACCTCCCCAGGCTACTGTCATCTGATAAGATCTGTTGTCTTTGTATTTGTAAGGCTTCTGCCCTGTCCTGTACAGCCTTATGTTCTCATCAGGTCTGTAAATAGATAAACTCTTTTTACCTTCTCTGGGAAATTTTCCTGTTGAACATGGCTTGCAAAAGGTCACCTGATATGTGATATTCTCTTTTTCACTGAGTTTTATTTCAAGTTTTATTTCAAGTCAGCACTGCATTCCCTGTCAATTCTAATTATTCTTTGTAAGGCTAGGATGAGAACTAAGCAGAAAATCAGGAGACATGTAATTTGCTGCTATTTCGGTTCAACCCTCCATTTCATGTGAAGAGAGCAGTTCTTAAAATCTTCCTCAGCAAAATTAAGAGTATTGAAACTCCCTTCAATAAAGAATTTCAGAGCTAAACTAAGCTGTGCCTGCCAGACTGGAGATGGTCCATGGATCGAACTTACTGCTTGAGTAAAGATTTAAGTAAGCTGTGAGATCTACCTCTTTTAGGATGGGTTCTAGCATGTTCCTTTGTATACTTCGAGAGCTGATTTGGTGTGCAGAATTATTCAAAGGTCCAGACACCACTATGACCTTTGTTATGAAAATAAGGGGAAAGTAACATTTTCAGGGCATATTTCAGATTGCAGAAGGTGTTTGTAACTTTTGGGCACCCACCCCACAAATTTGCCTTAGAGTGTTAAATAATAAGGAGGGAAGTGTCAGCTTGACAGGATCTTTCTCCAAACCAGCATATGTTTTAGTGTTACAGGAGCAACCAATATGATATGTTAGAGTACAGATATTTTTACTATATCCAGAATAAAAAAAAAAAAATTTAAAAATTAAACTCTTAAAGCTGCTAATTTTTCTCTCACTTCTTCGCTGCAAATAAGAAATATTTAAAAGGGGATTTAGGTTACTTTCCTGAGACTTCCCCTTCATCCCTACAAGCAATAGTGATGCAGACCCCAAGCAGAGCACCTGCCTCCCCTTTCATACTTTCATAAATTTCATTAAAAAATTCCCTGTGCCTGACACTCAGACATGGTGATCCAGGTTGCAAAGTTGTTAGCACACTCTTGGCTGTAATTCTGGCCTGTTGTAACTAATGCTTTTCCAAGCAGTTGTTGGGTTGGATTCGGGAGCTGGCGTATTCCAAGGGCACTTCCCAATAGGTTGCTTTCCCTCACTCGTCTATGGAAGAGGTGGAGAGACTTCGGAATTGTTTGTCATTAACCATGTTGAGATTCTGGGCACTGATGGAATCAATAGAGGATAGTCTGTGTCTATTCTAGTAACACTTTATTTAAAGTTTATGTGTTGCCTGAATATCATAATAGGCTTTAAGACCCCCCTGTTGCACCAGCTGTAGCTGTAGTATATGGTCAGAGATTCTCTCCTCCTTCTGCTGTCTCTGCATGCTCTGGATGGCAGATATGGAGAACTGGATACACTGGGTGTTTCAGTGATCTAGTGGGAAGTGTCCCTACCCGTGGCAGGGCAGTTGGAATGATGTGAGCTTGAAAGTCTCTTTCAAATCAAGCCAGTCTGATTCAGTGTATGCGGTAACAATAAGGAGTGGCTGGTTCATCCCAGATGTGGTACGACACCACATGAACGTGGCCTACACTCTCTCACATACTTGAAGAGACCAGTTGTAGTGTAATAGCTGGTGATGTTAAAACATTTGCCTGAAAATTATTTGGATTAGATTTAGATTTAGATTTAGATTTAGATTTAGATTTAGATTTAGATTTAGATTTAGATTTAGATTTAGATTTAGATTTAGATTTAGATTTAGATTTAGATTTAGATTTAGATTTAGATTTAGATTTAGATTTAGATTTAGATTATAAACACAGAATCACAGAATGGTTAGGGTTGTTAAGGACTTTTAAAGGTCATCTTATTCCAACCCCCCTGCCATAGGCAGGGACATCTTTTACTAGACCAGGTTGCTCCAAGCTCTATCCAACCTGGTCTTGAATTCTTCCAGGTATGGAGCAGCCATAGCTTCTCTGGGCAACACGTTATTTCTAGATGTGCACTGAATCCATGTAACATACTGGTATTTTGAATTTCTTTGTCAACAAGGTGTGGTATTTCTAGATCAATAGCCTTCTATTCTCCATTTCCAGAGGCTATGGATGAGCTATTCCAGAGCTGGTAAACACTGTGCATCAGTGCACATACACCTAAGAATGGCTGTTTTTCTATTATTTGCCTGCAAAGGCTCATCTTGGGAGACATAAAGTAGTCAAGGGTCAAGTCCAATCACCAAGAACAGTGAAGCTGAGTAGTCATAGAATTATTACATCTGCATTCAGACCAGCAAAGCAAGGATGGAGACAAGCAGTCTCATTTTTCACAGTCAGATGAGACTGATCGTTGCATTAAGAACTTAGCTTTGTTGTAGAAATGCATTCCCTGACAGCCCACAGGGAGTGGGCTTTTCTGTGCCTTTTCTGCAGAGATCACAGGAGTTTGGGGGACAAACCTGTCACTTCCTGCATGTCCATATTTGCATGATACATCTGCTAATGAAGTTGCCAGGCACTGTGATAAAAAATACAGTCACACTGCTTCAGAGTTCACTTCTATATAAAGCAGCATTCTATGAGCAGCAGAATGATTAAATCCTGATTTGTATTCCACCTTAAAAATCTACTCCCTACATCCACAGTAAAACAGCCTTTGTCCTTTGTCTCTGGTTCTGTAGACAACAACCAGTGCTTGGTCTTGCTGGTTGACCTGGTGATCCGTGAGGGCTGGTTGTTCAGATGTCCTGAGAATGAGTGAGAAATATGAATTTACCTCTTTCCCTCAGCTGCAGAACATCATTTGGATGTTCCCCATGTGCCTGTTCACTGATCTTGAGAAAAGCTATTGTGATTTTCACCTTTGAGATTTCTACTTCTGCCACAAATACAATAGAAAATAGCTAATGGGTTTTGAAGTCACTAGGAAAGAAATCTGAGAGAAAGATAGATTAGGGCAGAGATAATTAGTCCACCATTTTATTTCCACATATTGAAATTATATAGTCTACTTTGGAACAAAAGTGGATCCTAGTAAGAAATCTCTTGCGGAGTTTAGGATGAACTTTGAGTTTCTTATTCTGTCTTGGTTTGAGCCAATTTAAAGGAAAAGGCCCTGGAATGAGTTGCCTCCCTCTGTAGGTTATAAGAGTCCCTTTCTACCAATGAGGAACGTAGATGAGTAGATAACTGAACAAATAAGTTTACTAGCAAGCAGCAACAGGCAAAAATAACAAATAGATACAAAATTGCTCAATCTCATGGACTGCCCTCAGAACAAAAAGACACCCAAAAATGCCAACCACACACACATAGACATCTGCCAAGATGTTGCTCTGCAGTCAAGCATGTGGTTCAAAGGACAAAGGGAAAGGTGGTCTTTACCCCATCCACCTGCTCTGCGTCCCTGATAACTAGAGATCCAACTGTTATCCTCTGGGTCAAGGGGCTAGAACTCACAGGATTTTGCCTTCTTTGCAGAAAGAGATGACAGGGCAGGCAAGGCAAGGTAGCTGGGCTGGGACAATTCATGATTTTCTATCCTCAGCAAGGACAACAGATGACCTTTTGCAGCCTAGCATCCCTGCCTGAGCATTCTCTGATGACATGCACATGTCCATACTTAAGCTTTCCTGATCCTATGGACTCAATACAGCAGTTTATCTTCATAGAAGTAAAACCAAATATCTCCATTCCCATTTAACAAATTTGGTTGAAGCTGATTGAGATGTTCAAACTTACACAGAGTTAATTTCCCTAGTATTGGGGGTTAGGTTTCCTTTTTTTTTTCTTTAGGGAATTTTCCTCCATTTCTTGTCATAGAGATGATGAATAGACCTCGGTTTAAAAGAAAAAAGATGTAGTCAGGGCCTTGGCATATCATTGGAATGGTTTTCAGAGAGGGGGAGAAGCGGTGTGGTGGTTGGCAGTTTCTTAGCTGGGGGTGGGTCAGTCTTTGCTCGGCTTAGTGAGCAGACTTCATGGATTTTTCTGCTGGACTTCTCCTGCCCAGGGGTACTCATTGCTGCCACTGAGCCTTGCCATTTCTCCTTGCTTTTTGTGGGCCACTGCTCATAGAAGCAACCATTGGAGTGGGAAAAAGACCCTCATCATCTGCCTGGGTGTCTCGGGAAAAATGGGCCCCATCTCCCCTCTCTCTGGAGAGAGCACCTCGCAGCTGTTTACTGGAGCCTCGGTTGCTGCTGCTGCCATCACCAGGATGCGCTCAGGACACATGAGAGCCAGGGGAAAACAGAAACACCTCCACCTTCTCTGTCCTCCTGGGGCCACCATTACCCCCCTTGGGGAGGCTCAGGGCTGTCCTCTGCCTCAATATGAGCCAACAGAGCCCCCTGCAGCCGCGGGGTTGTCACTCTCGGCCTCAACAGGAGCCATCAGCACCCCTGCCGGTTGAGGTCATAACTACACCACAAAGGGGAAAGTGTTTGATGGGTGGAAAAAGGCTGTTAGTGAGATTTTTTTTTCTGTTTTGTTGTTCTTGCTGTTGTCATTGATGTTTGTCTGCCTTTTTTTATATTTATATATGTGTGTATATAAATACATATATCTATTTTAGTAAAGAGCTTTTATTCCTTTCCCTTTCTTTTTGCCTGAAAGCCCTATCATTTCAAAGTTATAATAATAAAGAGGAGATAATATTTTCCAGTCCAGGAAGATTGCCACCTTTCTTGGCAGACACTTTTCTTTGAAACCAGGACACCTGGTACTCCAGGCTAAAAATTAGTAATACAACCCAAAAGTGGTTAAGTGGAAGAGACAGGAGGAGCAGGGTCTGTAATTAAAGAGGGTTAATGCCTTGGAAGTCTTGAAATTAAGACAAGAGCTTGGAGAAACCTAGTCTAGTGGAAGGTGTCTCTGCCCATGGAAAGAGGTTGGAATGAGATGAGCTTTAAGGTCCTGGCCAGCTCAAACCATTCTGCAGTTCTGTGATTTTCAAGTAAAGTTTACCCCTTTGCAGACGGCTTCTATCAGTGCTGGTAGGATAGATCTTGGCTTACATTGGAGTTTTAAGGATCTAAACACTGTCTTCGCCTATGTCTGAGCACAACTCCCCACATTAGCAACCCCTTTAGGGTTTCTCCTTCCCCATTCTCAGGTGAATGGTGAGTTTTAGAGAGAAACTGAAATGCTTTGCTTCAAACCTGGAAGGTTGTTGGTGTTGTATTGGGAAGAACTACAAAAAGCAAGAGGAGGCTGTGGAGGGGAAGCAGAATGTTTCCAGAAGACACTGATCCACACTTTCAACTGTGTTTGAGGCTTTTTCAACCAGAAATTGCAGCTCTGTCCAAAAGAAATGAAAGATTATGTTGTTTTTTCCCTGTAATTCAGGAATCCACTATCAAAAAGTTAAAAAAGGGAAGCCAGAGCTCACAATATACCTGAATAACTGCATTCCCTTCTCTGCTTGAGTTTACATCTTACTTGGTATTGTGTTAATTAGTTATGTGTTAGTCGTAATTATTTATCTGTTAGTATGGAATTAACAAAACTGTTCTGTGTAATAGATGCAATATAGGTGGAATCATACCAATCTCTACTCACAGGCATGGCTAAGGAGTGTCCAGGACTGGCTGATTTTAATAGACCATATTTAATTTGGATTTCTCATAATGTGTCAATAGTTTCTGGATGAGGTAAAAAATTAATTGTTGGGAGACAGTTTCTATGTAAACCTGACTGGATGGAGGCAAAATCCTTTCCATAAAGACTTGGTTGAGCAATGCAGGACTCCAGTCCCATGGACTCTCCTTCTGGTTTAATTCCTGAACCCTTTTCCCTTTTGATCTTCAGAAATGAGTTCAGACCCTGGATAGATGTCAAGCCTGTGAAAGCAATAAAAGCAAAGCCCCAGTACAAGCCGCCAGAGGAGAAAATGACCCATGAAACCAGTTACAGCGCTCAGTTCAAGGGGGAGACCAGTAAGCCTTCTCCAGCTGATAACAAATACCTGGAACGCAGAAGGATACGCACTCTCTACAGCGAACCCTACAAAGAACCTCCAAAGGTGAGAAACATGGCAGAAGGGACCCAGGGCCATCACTGCTCCTGGTAGGACATGTCCAACACAGCAAGGCTGGGCTGGACACTGCTTGCTTGTTACTCCCTTTATATGGTTACCTCATTCCAACCAACAGGTGCATCTCGAGATCCACTTTGGAGATGGTGATGAATAAAAAACTAAACATGTCTTGGCCATGAGCACTACCAGCCCAGAATGCTGGGTCATGGGTTTATCTCACAGCATGGACAGGGAGTTCAGGGAGGAGATTCTTCCCCACTGTTCTATTCTGCCCCTCTACTCTGTGAGACCCCCACCTCCAGTGCTGCCTCCAGCTCGGGGGTCCTCAGCATGGGAAGGACATGGGTTTATTGAACTGAGTCCAGAAGAGGCAATGGAGATGCTCCAAGAGATGGAGCACCTCTCTTACAGAGACAGTCTGGGAGAGCTGAGGATGTTTAGCCTGGAGAAGAGAATGCTGTAGTGAGACTTCAGAGTCCCTGTCAGTGTCTAACAGGGCTCCAGAAGAGATGGAGAGGGTCTTTGGAGAAGGGCCTGGATGGACAGGACAATGGACAATGGCTTCACACTGCCAGAGGGCAGGGTTAGAAGGGATATTGGAAAGACATTCTTAGCTGTGGGGATGGTGAGGCCCTGTGTCTGCCCCATGCCTGGAAGTGTCCAGTGCCAGGTTTGAGGGAGCTTGGAGCAACAAGGTTTAGTAGAAGATGTCCCAGCCCATGCAGGGGATAGGGAATGAGATGTTCTTTAAGGGCTCTTCCAACTCAAACTGTTCTATAATTCTGTGAGCTCTAGGACAGCTTGAGGCACTTCAGAGACAATAGTGCCCTAGGTCAAACTGTAAAGAAGTGGCGGTAGGGCCTAGATGAAGATGTTCTTCGGTTGTCATTTCCTATGTGATTATCCAGGCAGCTTTTTCTTCCTTCCTCCAAAACTTTAGGAGCCCTACATTACATTTTATGTCAGGAGCCAGACATCTGCTGTTAATTCAGAGCACTCCACAGATTTTGACAGTATGCACTTTTGGCTTTGGTCAGATCAAGAACATGTGTTGAGAAGGGCCTGAGCTGAAATGTCATCCAGTCTTATTTTCTAGGACCAGCAGAGGATCTGCATATAAAAGGAGTCAGTCTGTGAAGTTTTAAACAGAGGACCATAAGTTGTTCCCTACGTTGATAAGTGCTTATATCTGTGAGGACTGAGAGGGATTGCAGGGTGAGCATGTAGGAGATGAAAGCTTCTGTTCTCAATTTTTTTAACCATCCTTCCTATTTTGGGGGTGTAGAAACAAGACATTGTGGAATTTTCTCATGTGCCAATTAGTGTTCTGCACCTCAGGTATCTCAAAGTAATTTTCCACCATTTTGGGAATCTATTAAACAAACAGAAGACTTCGCTCCTGCAAGAAAGATGGAGACTTACAGCAGCCTCTTTGTTCTGAGCATCATTTCTCTGCTTCCAGTCCAGAGAGGGAAAATCCTCTCTGGGTTTGCAAAACCTCTCCTGAAGTCAGAGAAAGATGCAGAAATTGATAAAATTATTGATAATATTCCCTCTCCCATTGTCCTGGGTTGATGCTAAATTGTATCCTGATCTGGATACAATGGGGTATGCTGACTCCAGGGGCACTGACTTCAGGGCATCCTGAAAGAAGCTGGCCATTTGCAATTCAGCATAAAGTCAGCTGCTCCCCTGCCTTTGTGGTAGGGGAGAGATGATCAGATAAGTAACATTTGTGCTGCTTCAAGTCTAAATCCTGTTTTCCACTTGTCATTGTGTCTCTCCCTCTCTCTCTCTCTCTCTCTTTCTCCATCTCTGTGTTGTCATTTTGCCTGTTGCCCTCCATGCAGGTGGAAAAGCCTAGCATAAAGTCTTCCAAACAAAAAAAGACCACAGCAAGCCATAAACCCCTGAAAAAAGCCAAAGACAAGCAGATTGCATCTGGCCGGGCTTCCAAGAAAAAGAGCGCCGAGACCTCCAACACTGCAAAGCCAGAGGATAAGGAGAAAAGTAAAGAGATGAACAATAAACTGGCTGAGGCAAAAGAGTAAATGCCACTGCACTTTCCTTTATTTCTTTCTTTTTCTTTCTTTCTTTCTTTCTTTCTTTCTTTCTTTCTTTCTTTCTTTCTTTCTTTCTTTCTTTCTTTCTTTCTTTCTTTCTTTCTTTCTTTCTTTCTTTTT
>VZTB01003791.1:68370-101437 GCA_013397245.1 Thryothorus ludovicianus
CTTCCTCCCTCCCTCCCTCCCTCCTTTCCTTCCTTCCTTCCTTCCTTCCTTTTTTTTTTTCCTCTTTGATTAAATAAAGGCCACAAAATTAATTAGAGGCTTCTAATCTGCTTTTTGTTCTGATTGTATTAGAAGCTTTTCTGTTTTATTTCCAAGGAGGATTAGGAAATCCTTGTTTCTGAGATCAGGTTGTTCTGCTTTGTCTGCACAACACGACTCTGCACAGAGTGAGGAATGCGAGAATGCATGAGCAGAATCCTAATAGATGAAGATGATGGATCAACAGTGCTTACATCCAACAGCTTGTCCCTTTCCTTGAGCTTGGTTCTTCAGTGCTTTGACAGCATAGAAGTGCCCATTGAGCCATGGAGGGGCTGTGCTGTCATCCCACGAGGCCCTTTTGGGTTAGCCATTGTTGTGTCATCTCCCACTGGTGTCAACAGGTAAAGGGGTTTGGAGGCAGAGAGGATCAGGTTCATTCATGGTGCCATGGATATGCTGTAAATCCACCAAAATCAATGGTGTGGCCAAGAACAATTTCCCCTGGTGACACTGATGGGAATTCTGCTCCAAAAAGCAACAGGAAAGGAGATCCCTTGGAAGTAAAGGGCCAAATCCTCCCCAAGGGTAGCTAGGAGTACGTCTAGCTGCTTCAAGGCAACTTCACTCATCAACACCACTTGAAGTTCTTGATTTAAAAACAAATTGGTGAGGGAAGGTGCAGTGAGCAGTGAGGACTTTCCAAGCACATGGCAGGTTAGATTAGGTTATCAGCAGGTTGTTTTTCCCTATTGTTTCCCCTAAGTTATAGGTCTTGTTAAATATTTCTGTTTTGTTTTGAATCTCGGTCTGCTTTCTTCAGTTCTGGATTGCCAATAGGAAGAGCGAGGTTTCAAAAAGTAGTTTAGTTTGCAGATGTGACCTTCCAAGGGGTAAAAAGAAATGTGTCACCAAGGTTGGCTAGAACTGTCAGCCCCTGTTGTGTTTATTCTTCCAGCTGTTTATATTGGCTCATGAACATCTCAAAAGGGCCATAAAAAAGTTGCTGGGATCCTTAGACTCCCTCCAGACAAGATCTCAGGGTTTCAATCATATTTATTGTGCTCTTACTCTAGGAAATCTGCACAACCGGTTTGGAAGCCCTAAACACAGCAGGACCATTTGTCAGCAAGTATGAACTGGCCCAAGTGAATGGCATTGCATGCCACAGAATCTGGGTCACTGGATCAGTGGGAGAGTTGTGGTCTCAATCCAAATTTATGTGCCCAACTTCAGGCATACATAAGGATTATGCATGTATTAATTTATCCCACCAAACTGAGCTGTTAAACTCTCCCATAGCAAAGTGGCTGCAAGTTAAGATGCAGTTTTCTTGTTACTTATTTTTGCAGCTCCAAATTTTCCCTCTTAATATGAAGTCCAGCTTGAAACTTCCAGTGGACAATGGGGAAGCATGAAGACAGAGATGGGAAGTAGAGTAGGGAGGTGGTGTGTTGCTATAGAGATGGTGTAATAAGGAAAGTCTTACTGTTACGGATATTTTAGAGATGTGAAACTATCTAGCAGAAAAATGGATGGGTGAGGAGTCTTGTTCTTAGGGTTTCATCCCATTAGAATTGTGTCTTTTGGAAACATAAATGAGCAGTGGGCTACAAGGTTGATTGAAAGTTTCCAATGAGGAGGTAAGATCTGTGGTAATACAGATAGTGACATTTGCTGGCCTTAGTAATGAATAAATGCCAAGTTCAGTGTATCATGTGATGTGCCCTGTTTGCCTTGCGCTAACAGCCTAAACCTTTGAGTAACAGTAAATGTAGTGTTCTGAATTCAGTGGTGTAATTCCAAGCTTAGCTATGTTAGAACTGTGTGCTTTGAGCTAGTCAGGTTGTGTATGTGGAAAATATATATTCATATATAGAAATATATATATTTAAACCTCCTCTGTTTAGGAGGAAACCAGGGAAAATCCTCCAGGAAGTAAAACTGTGGAAATCTTTGTGACTGTAGTGTGGGGGTTTGTGTTTGGTTTTTGTTTGTTTGTTTGTTTGGGGGGGTTGTTTGTTTTTTTTGTTGGTTTGGGTTTTTTTGTTTGTTTTTTTTTAATGTGCATGCCTCATGGAAATGCTGACCTGTTCACACTGATCATTGCTTTTCTGAGTGCTCAGAAGCCCCTGCAGAACTGCTCAGTTCTGTCTCCAGAGCAGCTCAGCAAAAGGCTTGTGTTGGGCTGGCGGAGAAGTATGCTGCTCACAGCTCTTCCTACCTGTCACATAAGGAACAACTGGCCAGAGAAGATGTGCTGCCAAGACTTGGTGTGATTCCTTGGCTTTTAAGATGCTTCATGCATCTTCACACTCCTCAGTAACATCCTTTCCTACAGGATGTAGCATAAGCTGTGAAGATGATATGTCACAGCAGACAGAACACATCAGCAAGGCACTAGACAGTTAAAACAGCTCAACACACCAATCTTACATAAGGACAGACCATGCAAAACAATTCTTCCTATTATTTTCCAGCCCTAAGTTTCACATTTAAAGATACACCACATTTGCCACCGTTTCTCCTGTGATTCAAGGTGAATTTAGCCCTCAACTTCAAGGTGAACTAAATTTTGCTCAAGGAACATCACTAAGATGCTTAGACCACCTAATCCAAGTATCTCCATGGCTCTGGATGATCATCCGACTTGGGATGGTTTCTTCTTAATGAAGAGCATCCATTACAATGTTTGAAATACACACAGTGAGTGGTCAGAATATAGCTGAATTTACGAATATAGAATTTATGCTTCCATAATACATGAAGTTTTTTGGTGGCAGGGGGCTTGGAACTAGAAGATCTTTTAGGTCCTTTCCAACTCAAGCCATTCCATGAGCTCACTACAAAGCTAGGTATGAAGTGTTAGTCAGTGGTTTTAATTCCCTGTCTAGTGAAGGAACTTTCTAAGGTCCATTAAACTGCCTATTTTTAATGCATGTCATTGCTTGAAAGGTTTTCTTTGCAGAAAGAGCCTAGGAGACTGGTAAGGCCTGGATACCTTCCTCTCACATCAACAAAATAGGGGTAGAAATCCTGGCTTGTGTTCCATGTACACCATATCTGCAGCATGCATCCAAGTACACAGGCTGGCACTGCATTAAATACCAGGAACTACAGCAGAGGTTAGCCTCAGGGTGAAATCCTGCATTGCTGTACCTTCCACAGACTCTATGCCCATCCAACCCACTCAGGTTTATCAGAAAGGAGACCAAATGTCTGCCATTTCAAATTCACTTTGGGCTCTGAACTTTTCAATCCACTGGGAAACAGTGCTATGCTGTTCTATTTCCAGCTACCACAATGCTGATTCTGTTCCACTGCTGATTTGTAATATGTTTTACTTTTCTTGTAAAAGGAAAAAAAGAAATGGATTGCACTTTACCCTGTGAGAGTTCCTGTGCTATTGCTTGCTTTTGCATTTTCACTGTATTGTACTGTTACTCCTTTCTGCAAAATGGTGCTAATTGCTGACTGAGCTCCTGTTTTCTAACTGCTTCACACACCAATCACCTGCTTCTTCATTTGCAGTGCAGCTGGTGCCAAAACCTGGCGCCCATGCATTCCACACACACTTGCCTCTTGGAGGCAGATAGGAAGTGTCTAATTAATATTTTGTGGCCTGGGTTTGGTTGCATATCACAGATTGTCTCTTATAAACATGTTAAGCACACCTCCTTGTGGTGCTTTTTCATTGATGTTATTCTAATGAAAGTCTCACACACATACACACACACACACACACACACACACTCACCCGTATATTAATGTACCGCCAATTGATTGTGACGTGCTTGTGATCTTTGCTTGTTCAAAGGATTCTTTTTCCAATGATAAATAAATGCTGAAGACAAATACCACCTCTTTGATCTTGTTTTCTCAATTAGAAGCACAGTTAATTGAAAGAAATGCCTGTCCAACTGAAATGAGTCTTGTGTTGCTTAGAGCTGCCACTTTCATGCCTGCTGTAGGGACAGCTGGGCCGGCACCGTCTTAACTCACTTTAGACGGCTGCTTACCTCAGACCAACCAGTCTGGCATGAGCTATAAATGTTTGCAAATGCAAAGATGGACAGTGAAGTCATGTGGATGGCACAAATTTTCTTTAATTTTCTATGTAAGATATCTCTGGATAGAGGGTCCTTGAAGTGTGTTGCTCATGTGCACCTTGTCCTCGGTCAGGGAGCAGAGACAAAATCCTATTGAGAGCTGGAAGGAGGATATTTACCAATGTTAATTACACTTTTTTTTAACTACCTACAGCTTTGTTTTGTCCCTAAAACAAACCTGAAAGATCTGTCTACTGGAAGGTGTCCCTGCCCATGGCAGGGAGTTGGAACTGGATGATCTTTAAGGTCCTTTCAAACCCAAACCATTCTGTGATTCTGCCATCTAAAACTGGCCTGATTCTCCAGGGTCTTGCAGCAAAGAAGTGAGAGGAAAATTAGAAGCTTTAAGAGTTTAATTTTTAAAGTTTTTTTTTATTCTGGGTATAGTAAAAATACTTGTACTCTAAAGTACCATATTGGTTGCTCCTGTAACACTAAAACATATGCTGGTTTGGAGAAAGATCCTGTCATTCTAAGACTCCCCTCATTATTATTTAACATTCCAAGGCAAATTTGTGGGGTGGGTGCCCAAAAGTTACAAACACTTTCTGCAATCTGAAATAAGCCATGAAAATGTTGCTAATTGAGCTTTAACGTCCCTTGCAGCCCAAACCTTTCTATTGTTCTGTGAAAAACAGCTGAAAGGCCAATGAGAGGGTTGAAAGGGCTATAAATTCTATTTAAAAGGAAGTGGCAAGTTCTTGGGTTGAGCACTTTCAGTGCACTGTAAACCCAGCCACTGTTGAGCAAGTGCTAGGCAGAGTCTGTAGAAGTTGCTTTAGCAATAATTCTATATTAATGAAAGTGTTGGCTATTTGTGAAAATGACGCTTGAGAAGAAAGCAGAACTGGGGGCATATTGGTGTTTGATCCAATGTTACCAGGAGATTGTGCCTGAGCTGGCTGGCCCTTACTGTTTGCCTATCTGACAGCACTGGTGTTTTGGTGTTTTCACTCCAGTGGTACCTCAGGCTGGCAGGATGTTGCAGCTGAGGGCTTGGAGACAAGTCCAGGCATGTAGGAGTTCAGGTTTACCTTTGGCAGAGAGGTTCCAAGATGAAACTGAAGGAAAGGAGTTGGTTCTAATGGAGGGTTTCAACTCAGTTTTATTCCTAGCCCAAAGGCCTGTGAATCCAGCAACTGCTCCACCAGAACTCTCGACCGCATGGCTGGCCAGGTCTTTTAACCAGGGGAGAGGGGGCGGGAAGGAACACAGGTGACCACCAACCAGGTACTGGGGGAAATCCTAAGGGACAGAGGACACTTGGATGGCCCAATATCTTTCCAGGGGTGGGAAGCATCTTTTGAATTCTGCCAACCACTCGACACCCTTCTGGAATGCCAGGGTTGACGGGCAGCACTCATCAGGGGTCAGGATGTGGAAAGGAGGAATGATTGACAAACCTGGCAGGGGAATCCTCTGGGAGGGGCCTGGGGTATCTGAGACACACTGCAACAGGTGCACAATTTTATTTTAAATTGTGAACCCTAATCTTAGCTTAATGTCTTTTTTTAATTTTAATTAGCTTCCATTTCCAATTTTTAATCATGTTTTCTCCTTTAATGGATATCCCCACCAACCTGAAGAAAATTACTGTATTTTTGAGCAACCTGGTCTAGTGGAAGGTGTTTCTTCCAATGCTAGGGGGTTTGGAACTAGATGGTCTTTAAGGTCCCATCCAAACCATTTCATGATTCTATGATTTTGAAACCTCTAACTCCTTCTCCTCTCTGTTGACATCCATGGGCCACCAAACCTCTTCTGCCTTCCTGTTGCAAAGGGTGTTATTTCTCATCCCTGCCTGGTTTACAAATCACTTTCTGAATTTATTCTATTTGTGACCACAAGCTAGTAAGAGTGCTGCTTTCTGATGTCCTCTGTATCACCCTGCCTTCTCTCTCCCTTCAACACCAGTGTCATCCATTCATCAATCACACCTACCTATATGATCTTTGGAGTGTTTCAGCTGGGCTATAGGTTGCAGGATTTATCATTTCACTCTGTACAGCTGGTAGCAGAGAAAATGCTCATTTCTAAAAGATTGATTATTATTGGGGCTCATCTGTGACAATCCATGATGGGCAACAAAGTGCTTCTCCCATGACACAAAGGTACAGGGTCTTTTCAATGCTTCAGTCTTCATAGGTAATCCATCTGCTCCCGGCAGCTGCCCAAAGTGAATGCTGCAAAACTTGCCTATGCTGCCCTGTTGATCTCAACTCACTCAGCCTTGCAAAGTCTGAATGCAGAAAAGGGCAGGGTGCATTTCAAGGGAACAGTAGGACCTGTTGGGCTGATGGAAGGCCTGGCACTGCCCACCTGTTTCCAAGGGCTGTGCTGGAGGGCTTCACTGAAAATGAAGTGCTTTGTCTTACAAAAGCATTTAGTGTGGAGGTGTGGAGGCACTAGCTGCAGGAGAAGTAGTGTTTTTTGTCAGTGTTGGTGTCTGGGTGGAATGAACAATAAGGGGATACAATAAATTGAATTTTGAAAGTCAAGACTCCCTCTCAAATACTTAATAACAGGGCGTCTTAGAGGTCTTTTCCAATCTAAATAATTCTGTGATCTGAGACTGATCAGAGGCATTGCAAACGTGTCTCTTTGACTGCCATGAACAGTGTCATGAGGAGTTGCCTCCCTACTTCCAATTTTACTGAGCTGCTTTTAAATATATTTTGTCCACTCATCTAGGATCCTTTTGCGTGGGTGGATGAAGAAGTTTTTCCTTGACACTCGCCATCCTTTCACTCCAGCTTGGGCATAGAACTTATTTTCCTTTGAAAACCTCAGCTCAATGATTAAAAAATTATTAAAAAATGATTAAAAAATCATTTTTTACACCCCTGACTGGTAAAAGGATGTTTCATCAGCTGACATATCAGCCCTTACGCAAAGGCGGCCTCTTGTTTTATTATATTATTTTGATTTAGGATTTATTTAGAGATGTGCCAGTGCAGGAGAGAAAGATACTTTTTAAGAAGATGCTTCTGACATAGTGTACCTTCCAACATCCAAGGAATAACAACCATCTCCAACAGTGACATCAGATCAAGAAGAGGAGCCATACAGGAAGGAGAAATTCCCTAGTATAAACATGATGATACAGATGTGCTCAGTTCTAAGAACAGTATCTTTTCAACATTTGGAAAATATTGTGGTGTTCAGAAATGGGCTTCTGCTCTGCCTTGTTCCAGCAGCATCATGGTAAGTTTGATTCAGTTGGGGAATTGGCACATCACTTCCATTTGCCCTTATTTATCTGAGCTTTCTGGGTTGGGAGCAATTCCACTAATGCCACTGGGTCTACTTCCAAGCTCAGGGGTATGTGATGAGGGGTAGCACAGCTGAGTACTTCAGGCCTGGTGGTCTATCATGAACTTTGAATTGCTTGTAAACACTCTTAATTTCCCCTTGCAGGGTGCCTTGGGAATGCCTCGGAGGACACATGAGGCAAGAATAAAACAAAATCCTACTAGTGGATTGACGGCATCTTTATGCTTTCTATAATGCCAGCTTGCCCTTCAGGCAATCTACCCCATAGAAGCCAATGACAAAGACTAGCCACCAGAAAAATGATGGATGGTAGTGGCAGATCTTAGTGATATGTGAGAGCCCAGACTGCTTTCAGTGTGTTCAGTGGTGTGAGAGATGGGAAGGGGAAAGCATTTCTGAATCCTCCTTGTTGTCCTCTGCCCACCCCAACCTAGCCTGTGGCATGCAACAACCCCAAGGCCCATACAAAGCTGGATGTTCCCATATCTTCTTGGAGAGACTGGTGTGTCCTCTCTAGCTCTGAAAGAGGTCTGAAGAACTGGGTGACAGCAAAGAGTGAGGAGCACTCTGCATGGCACATGGTAGAGGGAATCTCATCACAAGGTCTGTTTTTCTCAGTTAGCAGCACCCATAAGCACTTGATGGTTCCAGTACCAGATGGTCAAGACAGTGAAATCCCGAGAGCAACCCCTGGCCATTGGACTGACCTGCTCCTTGGCCTAGTTCAGGACTTAGTACCCAACTGAAGACAAGTACAGCTGTGGCCACCTTGTTTGGACCCAAGAGATTTGTCAAAGAAACTTTGGCTGACCCATCCATGGAAGTGTTCAAGGCAAGGTTGTACTGGAGCTGGTGCAACCTGGTTTAGTGGAAAGTGTCCCTGTCCATGATGGGCTTGGAACAAGAGAAGATCTTTCCCACCCAAATAATTCTGTGATCCTGTGATTTATCAGCAGGGATACAACCCCTCAATGTACCCTGAATTTAATGAAACAGATAGTGCTTTGGAGCTAAAGGACAGTGAATACCTTTGCCTCCCTTGCCCCTGCTCTCTCCCCTCACCCCAAAGTTCATTGCTGATCAGAGATCTCTCCCTGCTGGCTCCTTTGCTTGCAGTCTGCAATGCCCTCACCCATCTGGCCCCATTTGCCCCCCACACCACTATTCCTTCTTGCCTTAAGAATAATTTTGCCTCCATCCTCTCTGCCAGCTTTTCTGTGTCTGTCCCACAGCTGCTTCTCCAGTCCTTTGCTTTCTCCCACCTCTTCCCCTCCAACACCTTTCCCCTCCACATCACCCCAAATACCCAGCTCTACCAAGGACCTTCTCCTTCCCATCCCTCAGTTGTCTCATATCCTGTCTCTCTTGGACTGTAAGCCTTTTTCTTTGCCTGTACTGTATGATATCACTCACTGCTTGAATAAATGATACCTCACCTACCAACTGCCCCTTCTCTCTCCGCTTTCTTGGTGTGACTTCACTACATGTGTCTGCAAGTGCAAGTGCCTTGTGTGTCTGTCCTCGTCAGTCAAGCAGTCGGTCTTGCTTCCACAGATCTGTCTTTTAGGATGACACTGCTTATGCTTTTGTCCTCTGGTACCTTTGTTTCCTTTTTTTCAGCCACAAGGACTAGCTTTGTTGTCAGTGTAGGAGCCTGACACATTTAGAACTGCAGGATCTTCTGTCCCTTGCCATTCTAGTGCATCTGATAAAGAGGTTGACCTTTTTTCAGCTTCCTGCAGAGATGTCCTTTGCTGCCAGGTAGCTCAACAAATGGAGCAGCCAAGGAGAATGAAGGAAAAATCTTGTAGCCCAGAGCAGAAGCAGCTGATGGTAAAGGAACATCATTCCCCTGTAACAGGAAGCAGTGGGCAGAGATGTGTCAGTGGAAATCCAAGCAGATATATCTCTCAGAGAAATCAGCAAAAGCTGGCTTAGCATGTTTCAGAGATGGATGCCCAGGAGGCTTCTTGTGGCACAGAAGGTGCCCTGGACATCTGCTTCCTTCATCTCAGGCGAGGACCAGACCTGCCCATGGTCCCTTCTACCTGTGAGTACATCAAGGACCCAGTTGTGACAGTGTCAGATGGCTCCTTGTCCTAATTTATTGCTAGTTTGGTTGGTGCTGGCTGGACCTGTTGGTGCACATGGAGATGGTGCTTCTTCCCAGGTGCTCCTTACAAACATGGAAAGCTGCAGAAGCAGCTCAGTTCCTCTACCCTTACAGTGACCCTCATTGCCTGTGGTGTGACATCAGTAAGCAAAGGAGACTCCTGGTCATGCTAAGTGAGCTCAGAGCATGATCACCAGCCTGGTTTCACAGACCATCTGCAGAAGTTAGGTCTGAAGACCTGACGAGAGATAAAACTGAAGCAGTTTGGTGGACATGTATAGGAGAGGGATCAAGCAGTGCTCAGTCTCCTTGGCTTCCTTCCTGCAAGAGCAGATAGAAGAGATGAAATGCATGGGAAACTCAAATCCTGATTGAGGAGCCTGGAAATGTCATCTAGGACAAGCAAGACTTGCAGCTAGGTTATGCCTGACATATCCAGGCTGCAGGAATTTTGGTGTAGGTGCTGAAAAGAGGCATTGGGAAAGAGGATCAATCCCTTGATGTAGGTGATATCCTGCATTCTTTCCTATGTGCAACCATTACTTAATTCCACCTGCCTTGCTTCCACAGTGCTGCTGCCTCCTCCCAGCTGTAGATTCCACCTGTAAAAAAGCACTAAAAAATCTCAGCTGTAATTTTAGGGGCTGACTAGTATTTAGAACATGATTCCTCCATGCTGCTCAGGTCCTCATTTGACTTGGAGATATGCAGAAGTCTTCTAATATCTATATTTCTGCTAGCAGAGCTCTGTAAGAGCTTGCCTATCTGCTGCTTTGGTTTGAAGTCCTAAGGGCTGAGTTCCTTGTTGCACATCCCACACGTACATCAGTCCAGATTTCACACCCAGGCACTTTCTTCTTCAGACCTTGCTGGCCCCAAACAGGTGCACATTTCCAGGTCTAATGCGTTTGCAAGGACAGATACCCCTCTGCATGCTGAGGTATAGATCAAGGCTGAAACTCTGCACTTCCTTGATACAATTAACAGTGTTACCTCTACTGCTTGATGTGCCTTTTCCAAAGAATGCAACTGAAACCAATTACAAACTACTGTGTTAAGACCATTTTTCAGGACAAAAAAGGTTTGTATTTTTGTTGCTGTTTTGTAAAGACAACAAGCTTCCATGCGCAAAGGGCAACACAGCATTCAGAAGACAGAAGTGACTTGTCATAACCTACTGATAACCTAACTGGGAATTGCATTTGCCCAGAAATCAATGAGTTTCGATCTTCTGAGGAACATGAACCTGCCAACATCCTCCTGGATAAGGGCACTAACCAAAAAGTGGTTCCTTCACAGATAAGAGCCATCTCCTCACCTGAATTCTCTGGGAAAGAAAGGACAGAGTTCTTATGTTTTTTTCTTTAAAATAGTCCTTCAGCACCAGAGTTCTGCACCTGAGGCTGTTTGCTTTTTCTGAGCCACTGGTAGGGGATTCCTGCTGCTTCTAGTTCTCTTAAAGGCAACTTTTAATTTTCTGTGTCCCTATACAGACTTATAACAGCTCCCAAATAGCTAAACTGCTTTAAAGTAATTTTGCAGAAGAGAATACAAGTCATCAGCTCATTTTGATATGAGGCCACCAAAACATCAAGATGTGAATTCATAGAGGAACAAGGATGAGCTGTGAGCAGGTCCTTCACATCTCTGAGGAACAGGATAAAATTGCTGGAGCTGTTAGAGGCAAGTTTAGACCCCAAGTCACAAAATCTTAGCTCCATTTGTTTACACCAGGACCAGTAAAGAGGAGATGGTGCTATGTGCACTCATGGTGGCCCATGAGCACCCCTGGTTATTTCCAGACACCTCGTGCTGCCTCTGGGGAACGAACTTCTGCTGAATTTCATACTCTTTCTACACCTCTCAGACATAACACAGGAGAAATCTGTCACCTCCAATTAATCTCTTCTACATTTTTCACCTTCTTACAAAATTAACTCAACAATTTGCCATCAGCAGTCCTCATGAGGGCAAAGATCTCTAAACTCTTTCTTTGCTTGGCTTAAACAAAGATAACCTATAAATATTACTGCATGTGTGTTGTGGCTTGTTAAGTTTCAGGATCAAGCTTTCCTTTCAACTCTCCAATTTGCACACTGCCAGCTCACTCTTGCCAAGGCTGGTACCTAGGGCTAGACCTTGCTGTGCAGCTCTGCAGAGAACAGCCACAGTTGTTCTCTGCTGTGCATGCTCTATTGTTTCTGAATATCAACTCTGGGAAAAATAATGTCATTACCTACCCCTTACATTCCTTCCTTAAGACAGTTTGGATGGACAATCACACAGTTGTCAATATTCATGCAAACAAAGCGGAAGCCAGGGGATGAGATGGGACAGTCTTTTTCTCCTCCTCAAGCCTGAAATCCATGGCTGAAGGATGCACACAGTCATGGGAAAAGAGCCAGTAGATTAAAAGGAAGTACACTGCAGGCACCAGCTTCTTGACTGTCTCAACAGGGAGGGACCACACCAGTGCTGGTGAGATGGAGGAATTCCCCTGGTGATTCCAGCAAGGACTCAGGAAAATACTGATGGATTGAAAACAATTCATGTTGCTTCAGGGAGAGATGATCTTTTGCTTTCAAAGCTGTCCTCTGAAATGCAGGGTAGCAGAAGAGCAGGGTTGGATACAAAGGAAGAGGTGGGATGGCTCTATTGTTGACCCACCTGGATTGGATTGAACCTGGATCACCATGTATGCACTGGCACAGGACAACATGAGATCCTGCCCCATAGTTCTTGCATCCTCCCTCAACAATGAGGTGTGAAGATGTGCTTGGTATCTGGAGTAGTTGCTGATAGCCTTCAAACTGCAAGTGCAGATGCCCTTGGACACCATTTCCACTGGCAAGGATGTGTAGGCATCTCCAACCTTCTCCAGGGACCAGGCAATAGGTCATGTCCTAAGAGATGCCTGTGCATCAGCAGTATAGACCTGGTCTACCCTGACTGTAAGACATCTTTCCAAAGAGAAGCTGCTCTGCATTTTCCCCCTAATCCTTTGATTTATGGTGCTGGGCCCACTTCATTCCCATAGGAATGGCTGGGCTGAAAGAACTCAGCAGATTTCCTACCAACCTCTGCCAATAGTTTCTAACAGCAAATGTCTCTTCGTAGTAAACAAAGAGGGCATGGTGAGGGTGAGTATTTGAGAGAAAGCTGTCCTGCCAGGTCTCTTCACATGGTCCTGCCTCATGAACCTCTCACACAGAAATGGTTTTTCTCGTGTCTGGGTTGGGCTGATTTCAGAGACCGAGAAAATGGTAACCAGTAACTCCACGGTGTCAGCCCCTCTTTCCCTCCTGTAACCATTCCCTGAACAAAAATTACACAAGACTGGGTGACAAATGGGGATCTCCACAGTCTCTTGATGCAACCACCACATAAAGCTGCCCATTTTAAATCTTAGCAGGTTTCTCATGCATCATCAACTGCAAAGTGAAAATGCAAGTCCATGATACATCTCCTCCTCCTTCTCATCCTTCTTGTCCTCATCCTTGTTCTCCTCCTCCTCCTAATGTTCATATTGTGGGAAGTTCTCTTTGGTAGCAGGAAGGTTTGAAAGAACCTTTTTGTTAAAGGGACAAAATACAGACAAATATTTGTCATGACTATGTTTCTACAATCTCTTCTAGATCAAGTGAGAGCCTTTAGACCAGCTCTGCCTTATGTTCAGATTTTTGGCAGCAGCTTTACTTAGCTAACCTGCACTTAAAAAGCTGTCTTGCAAGTTCTCAGGAATGGCCAATCAAGCCTATCATAATATGAGTTACTGATTGAATAGACAGAAGATAACAGACAAAAGGCCTTAAACAGAGTTACTTACTACACAGGTTAAAACAAAGAACTACTAGTAAATTTCCATAAAACAGTGCATAACATAAACATGCCTATATTATAGCTAGCAAAGAAATAGTATAGATTAGGAGTCTGTGTAATTTACAGCAACTGATGATGAGTCAATCACACATAGAGTCCTTTCACTCAGTCTCTGGAATAGTAACCACAAAGTGTAGTCTTGACTTCAGGGAAAAGCCCCACACATTTCCAGGAAGTGTGCAGAAGACTATTGCTTTGTGAAAGTTTTGTGTAACTTTTACAGCTTGTAAAGTAAAATTTCAGTCGGAAATTTGAGCTTATCTTCTCTCACTCTCAGGCGAAGATGTTATTGTCTGCTAAGAATGCCATCTCAATGGCACAAGAAATAACTCACTACCAGATAGATGCCCGGCTTGAGTAATCTCACCAAATAGCAAATTCATGTGAGGGGGAAGATGTCCCGAGCTATCCTACCAGCTGATAGGCAGAACAGATAAACCCTCTGGTGAGGAGTTACTCTGACAGGAGTAACTAATAGTAACTAATTAAATATTTACTACAGTGGGATGGAGATTATATGCCTGCGAATAATTGCACCAAGTGTGTGCCTCACTCAGAGGCACAAGGATCCTTGTTACATATGAATAAGTAACTAATTGTTCTTGTATATAATTACCATGATTGCACAATTATTAGAGAGGAGACCAGTCTAAAGATTGAGTGCTAGATGTTGATTACCTGCAGGAGGTTTTGCTCTAATTCCCTGGAGCTGTTAGTGTCCAGTTAGCCAAAGATCTTATCTATACACAATTAAGGGCAGTAGAAACCCATGGTGGAAAACTTGAGAAAAAGAGACTCGTTCTTCCATCAGTATCTGATTTTTGGAAGTGGCTTGGTGAGACAGAAAATCCAACCCAAACACACACCAAAAGACAGACATTTTATCTGCCTCTTCAGTTCCCTGAAGGTAAGGAAGGTAAGAGCATGAACAAGTGGCCACCAGCTTTCATTTCACCAGTGGAAAATGTAGAGAAATGTACCTAAGTAAGAAGGTGAAATTTCCCAGAGGTAGGTTTTGAAGCAATAGAGTTGATTTAAATGCTTACATAAATCAAGGCAGAAGAAAAATTTGAGTAAATAGTGACATGTTTTTCCACCAGACTGGGTACAAAATTTCAGACAAACATGATACCCATAAAATTCTAATTTCATTTCATATAGTAGTGCAGTGTTCTGATTTATCATAGAATCATAGAATGGTTTGGATTGGAAGGGACCTTAAAGACCATTTCATTCCAGCCCCCTGCCATGAACAGGGACATATTCCACTAGACCAGGTTGCTCCAAGCCCTGTCCAACCTGGCCTTGAACACTTCCAGGCATGGCATAGCCACAGATTCTCTGGGCAGCCTGTGCCAGGATCTCATAACCCTCATAGCCAAGAATTTCTTCCCTATATCCCTTCTAATCCTCTGACAGTGGAAGCCATTCCCCTTTGTCCTGTCGTTCCAGTCCTTTGTCAAAAGGCCCTCTCCAGCTCTCTCAGTCCCTTTAGGCACTAGCAGGGGTTCTAAGGTCTCCCCAGAGCCTTCTCTTGTCCAGTCTGAACACCCCCAGTTCTCTCAGAGGTGCTCTATTCCTTGGAGCATTTCCATGGCCTCCTCTGGACTTGCTCCAGAAGCTCCATGTCCTTCTAATGTTGGACCCCAGAGCTGGAGGTAGAACTGCAGGTGGGGAGCTCTTGAACAGGGCAGAGTCTCCCCCCTCCTCAGCTGCCCACACTGGGGGGATGCAAGCCAGCATCATCTCCTTATCACCTTAAAAATTTCATTTTGCCACAAGCTGGACAATTTAGTTTATGAAGAAAAAAATAATAATTTCTCCATTCCTAGTATTTCTCTCCCCTCCTTCTTGGTGTCAGCTGCTATCCTCAGACACCTACTGGCTTATTTCCTTTGTGGGGGTTGGCTTGGCTACCTCAGAAACCTTCCTGCAAATCGACACAGACACTTAAGTAACAGACTGAGAGGCACTCACTCTTCCCAGAAACACGTCCACGGATTTAACGGTGAACAAATCCGGGGAGAGGGGAGAAGAGGAGAAGGAGAGGAAAAAGATCAGGAAGGGGTGAGAAGAAAAGAGAGAGTGAGGAGAAAGAGTGAGGAGAAAGAGGGCGAAAACCTTGAAGGGATTTTTAAACTCATGGGGAGGGGGCGGAGGAAGGGACCAAAGCCAATGGGAAACAACTGATCGGGCAGGTGAGGGAAGAGACTAACCTTAGGAAGGGTGTGGGAACCAGGGCTTGTCTCTGACTGCCCTGGAGGCTCAGGGACCCTGGCAGGGGTCTCAGAAATCTTGAAACAGAGCCCAAAACACCTGTGGTTTGGATTTTGGCCCATGGGAAGGATTGCCAACCTTAAAAGAAGAATTACAGGTCACAGAAGTTTAAATAGAACAGTACTGAGTTTGTTACAGAGAGTAAAAGTAGTTTATGAGTTTTGGTATAAGGGGGTAGGTATTGCCAAGATGGAGAAACCTCGTGGCTTTAGGTTTCTTTCTTCTTCTTCTTCTTCCCTCTCCATCTTCTTGGTGACGGGGACATGACTGATTGGTTTAGAGTAGAAACTGTCTAATGTAAAGAATAGGTATTGGAGACAATTAATAAATAGTCTGTACGTAACTTTTAGTATAAAAGATAAATGCCGCCTCTGAGGGGGGAGAAGGCCTTCGACTGTCTTGCTGGAAGGAGCTCGGCAGGGCAGAAAGAAAATGTTTTAGATAAACTTGAATAAACAACCTTGAACACGAAACCTGAAGAGTTTCTGCTCTTTTCTTACATCTCAGGCGTGGAAAAGGACTTTGCTAGTTTGGGGAATTTCTGCAAAATAGCAGAGAACCTGACAGAAGGGGGAAGAAACTACTACAGAATCCAGAAGGGTGCACAGAACTGAACATGTGATACATCAGTGCAAAATAATAATCAGTGATACATTAGTGCAATACAACAACTTGCTTTCTTCCACTTTTTGTTCCACTACCTTTTCTTTCCCTACATATTTTCTCCTCAGGTTCTTCCTACTCTCTGAAATAATCGTTAATAACAGCACTGGCCATCCCATGTATTATGAATGATTTCCTGCCTTGATTTTCCTTTTAGATTGTAAAAGGAAATTGCTTTGCACCTGGACTTTTCCCTAATTTTGTGACCTGCCTGTCTTGATCTTATCCTGAGATATTACTGTAATACATGTGATAGTAGGAATTATCCTCACACCAGCAAGCTTAATTCAATGCTGCTGAATTTTGCATGACTGTTTTTATCTGTGGTGTAATGTGTCACATTCTTCCAGCCTTGGCTGTGGTTTGTGTCAGCAGTGGTATAAAGGTGTAAGGCTGAGGGAGAGGAGGAAATCCCTCAAGCAAAAAAAGCTGAGGCTGAAATAAGAGCAACACAAATAAGGAGACCAGAAATTAGAGCAATGAAAGAAAAGTAGTATTTCAAACTCAGAAATAAATGCAATAGAGGCAGATAGAAGCAAGGGGGCAATGTTTTCTGTTCCTCCATTCAGAAGCTGGGTAATAATACTGGTCCAGAGAGTACAAATCCTCTAAAGAAGAGAAGCAGCAGTACTGAAAAATGAAGAAATAGAAAGTGCTTAGGAGAGTGTTTCTGACTGGATTTCACCCTTTTGTAGACTCCAGGCCTCACAGCTTTGAGGGCATTTGCTCATTTTTCAGGGAACAGCGTTGCCCAGAGATAAGATGTGTAAAGTTCACACTGGAGATGTTTTACTCACCAGCAGCAGTGGCAGCATGGGCTGGGATTAATGCTGCAAAGCTTCTTATTTATGGGTTATTTCTTTTTAATGAAGCAATGGCTGAAGCTGTTCAGTGTCTAAAGAGAGCTTCCAGACAGATCCATCAAAGACCAGGGCAGAAGTGAGGGAAGATTCAACTAGGATTTGAGGCCAACAGCATCTGTGATGTAAAGTGACTAAAACTGTTGGGATTGTTCAATCTGTCCTTCTGAATTATGAGTTATGTCTTTGTTGTGTTCCACTGTAAGGGAAACCATGGGGTGTTCCTTCTAACAGACTTCTCAAATGAAATCAAGCACAAACAACCCAAATATTACATGTGAGAACTGTTTTTTGATAAAGATGTATAAAGAGTATGTATCCCGACCAGAGAAAGACAGAAGGTCAACCAGAGAGGGGAAAAGAACGACAGAGAGAGAGAGAAGGACAAGGAGAGAATGTTATCACAGATTCTGGGATGCACCGTCAGGATTCAATCGGCAGGTGCCGTATGTGCACTCCCTACAGGGGGGTGTTTGTGCAGCTCTCGCAGGAGCCACATGGCTTCAATGGTCGGCAGACAGCCTGTCTCCCGCATCAATGGGGGATGGGATACCTGGTGATTTGCTGCTTGAGCTGAGTGGCAGGCAGGACAGGTTGCGGAATCGTGGTAGCGGTCAGAACCCTCGATAGCGTCACAACAGGCTGCAGCGGGATCATGGAGGTGATGAGGACCATGAACAGCAACAGGATCGCACGCAGTGATGGGCTGTTGCCGGGCAACGGCAGGAATAGCTGCTGTGAGAGCAGGCTCAAGGAGCAGTGGGCTGTTGCCAGTGGCGGCTGGCAGGCTCGAGGCACGGCTACTGCAGTTGGCAGGGTGCAGGCTGTTGCATGGAAGCAGCAAAGCAAGGGTAGACGGAACAGGTGGTGGTGACAGGGGAGACAGGCAGGGAAGAAGCAGGATAGCAGGGAGAAGGCAAGCAGAGGCTGAACAAGCTAAACCTCCCCACTAAGAAACTAAGATGGCGGAAACCAGTTATGGCGCAGTTAACAGCTTTTATGTGCTGAGGCCCCTGCCATAGTCCGGTCCTTTGAGGACAACCATTGGCTAGTCAGGGAAATTTTGCCAAGGCATCAGGAGTTTGCCTACAGGGGGAGTGGCTTGCAGCCCAGTTGTGCAAGTTTTCTCTCCCCTGATTGGCCGTCAGGGGAAGTCACCCCAGGAGACAAAGCTTCTCTCCATATTCTAAACAGGTTACCTGCGTAAGGAGTATAATGTTGGCAGTCTCCATACCCCTTTATCTTCTACATGTGCCATCATGTGTTAGGGCTCAGCTTATGTAGTAATTTTCCACATGATGTCAGAAAATGGTTTTATAACATAAGATCTGGAAAATGTTGAGGCATAAATAAAAATTAAATTGATTCCTGAGAGTCCTGATAAGGTGAAAATACCCAGTACTAAACTGACTCCTTGCTGATCTACCCAAATCAAAGACTGTTCAAATGGTTGTTATGGGTAGACAAGTAATGAAAATGGAATGGTTGTAATTAAAATGATACTGAAAGTTGTAGAGTGTTACGATGTTGAGTTCAGAGTTGTCATATAAAACAGGTGTAGTGATGTAATGAAAGATGATGTAAAAACATTGAGGGGTTGGGCATTGCTGTGGTCTCAGTAAAGCGAATTGCAAGAACTTTCTAGAGAAGTTACATCACGAAGAAGAATTGGGACTGGACTGAAGGCACACCAATAACATCAATGCGTTCCAGAATGATTGGCCAAGAATACGCCCCGATATGGACCAACCAGAACCCCGAAAAAGGAGCCAATCAACAGAAGGATTGAGAAATGCACCAATCTGGCTCAGGCAGACTTTAAAACCCTTGAGCACCTAGCTCCTGGATCCTCCTGTGGAACATTGTGTCCATGGGAGCACCCGGCATGGCAGTGAGGTCATTATATTGTTGTTGGTTGTTGTTCTGGCTTGTCGAGTGGGACCTGGGCTTATCTCAGGTCTCTGCCTTTGGCAGTTTTTGATTTTAATAAAACGAGCTGACTTTCTCCCAAAAAGAAAAGTCTTGGCCTCATTTTACAACATGGTGATTCAGAGGAATTGACAGAGAAGTGGACTATCTGCAAAAGTGGTTTTTTTTTAGTTGTCAAGAGAGCAGGGATCCACACCCCACCAAAGTGTTTCATCGACACTTAAAAATTTCAGTGGGTTTATATAACAATTTTAGCAAAAATACCATACATCCTTACATTTCTAAGGTGATAAGCAAGTGATTAGAAATACATTGTGTCATATTCCTATACTTTAAGTTAGTCTCTGTGTGCTCTCCATGCACAATCTTTATAGCCTAAAGCAGCTAGTCTTCCTTATTGCTTCCTTGCACATGGGTGATTGCCTGCTTGTGTGTTAGCTACTCTGGTATACTAAGTCTAAAACTTTTTGTCAAGTTGTTGCAGTGAATGTTTTGTTGCTTATTTATGCATTTTTATATTGTTCATCTGTTCTTACATTTATATGATACATGTTGTGGGGCTAATTTGGTCTTCCCCGGCCAATGTGCCAATTAATGTTGTGGGTTTATTTTTGTTGTGAGATAGGATTTAAAAGGAAAGAAAGCAAAGCAGATTCAAACTTGAAAACATACAAAGAAAACTTTATTAACGGAACTAAAGGGGAAAATAATAATAATAAGACAATCAGAATTAAATTTTAGACAACCTTTTTCTTTTTCACTGACAATGCAAAGATAAAGCCGATGACCTTCAGTCAGTTTACTACCTTTAGTCTTTTTCTCAATTCACTTAGGGAGAAGAGTTTCTCTTGTTATGCTATGGAGACTTTTGTCACAAACAAAAATAACCGCCCGGAAATAAAATTATATTCGCAGTGTCAAAGCATTTCTCTTGTTTTGCAGCTTTTACACAGCTGCTTTCATAGACTATATCAACTATTGGGGTGTTATTTTTAAGAAAGAGCTACTTTAGTATACAACAGTTTTTTTTCATTTATCTCTAGAAGCAAAAGGTTCCCTCACTATCTTCCTCATTTCTACCACCTTTCTCCAAGTTTCCCATTAAATCACAGTAATATCCATTTGCTTCAACCACTAACATTCCAACTCATAATTGTATCAAAACTGCTGCTTTCCCCCAATATATTTTTATATGTCACAGAGAAAAGAAACGGTCAGATATATCAAATATATATATCTTTACCATAGCTTTACAAAAGAATTTAAATCTAAGTTCAAAGCATTCTTTTCAATTCTTCCATTTAAAATCAAACTTCTTTCTTACTGACATCAAGAGTTAAGTTTTATCATCGATTGAAACAGTTTTTATAGAGTCTTACAATGTCGAAAGGTTAATCTGATCCGAGTTCTGTATTGAGAATGTAACTTGCCATGTTTCTCTGCTGCTATGTGGTCTCTGTTAGCATCATGTTGGCCTAGTCCTTCCAAGGTGTTGAGACTGAGAAAAAACTGCAGCCGATGTTTTTGTCCTTTTTTACTTGCAGTAAAGTTGGTTTAAAGTAGCTGAGCTGATAGAGTTTGTTGTGAGCCATGTGGGAGTGGCTGTGGCTGCCTGGCACCATACTGGCTGCTGCAATCTCCGGCCACATGGCTGCTCTCCATCTTGGGGCTGCTTCTGGCCTCAGAGTCCTTCCTGGCCTCAGGGCTCAACTGACTTCCTGGTGAAAGGCTTGGCTGCCTTTTTACCACCCTCTGGGAACAGGAAAATCTTAGCCAGGCCAGAGAGATCGTATCAGCCCAGGCTGGCCACCCCGGGCTGAGTGGGTTGATTTGGACCTCTCTTGGTCCGGGCCCACCGCCTCCGCCCAAGGCCGGAAGTGAAATGAGTCCCCCTCCGTTTTTTTTGTCTTAAGAATGTGACTTTACAAAAAACGTAGCAACCTCATTGGTTCTATTGAACAATGCTGATCTACAACAGTATGGTCCTAAGTCCCCTCTATGTTCCCTCCATTTGGTCCCTTCCCCAGTTGTTTACCACTTTTCTGCCAAAGACGGTTAACTGTCAATCCCCCAGTTGCCATCCCCTTGTTCTCCCCTTTTTGGTCTCTCCCCTTCCCTTGTTCTAGCCCTTTCCATGTCAATGCTTCCCTAGTCCAATCCCAGCCAGTCACACTCCCCTCATGTGGCCAGGCACCTGGCATGCTTCTTTGTAACTCCCCTATTGGTTGACGGTATGTATCCTTTCCCTGGTTATGTTATAAAACCCTCTGATTGGAGGGAACTCGAATTCTTCAGTCCCTGTCCCCTCCCAGGAATAAACTCCTTGGAACACCATACCGAAGGTTCCGTCCTTGTCCCGCTCCTCAGCACAAACCAGCCTTACGGAAGGCATCTGCAGTACCCCTGCAGTTTGCTCTAGCTGCACCAAGGGTTGTGTGGCTTCCCAGGGGCAGCCCACTCTCGACCACTGGAGCCAGCTGGGGCTGAGTATTTAGGACACCAGCCTGTCATCAAATCACACTCATGTCAAGCTAGGTCTGCCAGGCTTTCTTATGCTAACTTATGCTAACTTATGCTAAGCTCTTATGTATGCTTGTGTTAAGTACTTACTTACTTATGCTAAGTTCTTCTGCTTGCTTATATAAAACAAATTCCTTATTTTGAAAGGGTTAATAGCATTGTGCCTAGGCATTCTTGGGCAAGAATAAGGTAGTTATAACCAATGTAGAAGCTAGATGAAATAGGGAACAAAACTTGAAAAAATGAAGGACAAAATTTTCTAAAACTAGTGAGGAAATCACTGAAACCACTAACAAGGGACTGCACATGCCTGGAGGAGAAAGGTGAAAAGGGCACAGTGGTGAAGATGTCCAGCCTTCATCAAAGGACCACCAAGGAAGATATGGAGCCTTCCTCAGTGCAACCACCAGGATGCACTACACCTGTGCTTTGCGTATGCTAATTAAAATGATGAGTTCTAAGAAATACTTTGCCTAACCACACCTTTTCTAAGGAAAGCAATGAGTATGCATATAACCATTTATTATTATCTGCTGTGTACTGGTGTGTGCATATTAGGAGGAGATATTCCCCACGCACCCAGCGCACTGAATAAAGCAAATACTCACTTCTTGGACTTTGTCTCAGAAATGTTTTTTGGCCCAGTTTGGGGCGATTCAGTTTTGATGGCACAAAATATCCAACAGCTTTTTAATGCCATGAATATCATGTTGAGTTAGGTTGGTTCTGTCCCTTCCACCAGTGATTCCTAGATGATTTGCGCTCCCTTGTTTCCTCTGAATTATTTAACCCCCATTCACTCCCTCTTTCCTCCACTGACTTTTATCTTTTGTTCCCTTTACCTTGCTGTGTTTATTTTCTCCTCTGTCATTCCAATCACTCCATTTCTCCTTCTACCTTTATGCATCTTTCATAATTTGTTCTATTTTGCTCTGGCAAGGGACAGGTTTTCCTACTGGTGGAGTTAGTTTTTGTGGCATATCTAGGTTGCTGTCAGAATTCCTTTCCTGTGTAAAATGCCCCTCGTTTTGTATGAATCTGCTTTAATAATTTAACCCACATCAAAGATATATAAGGAAATTACGATCCTGAAATGGCTTTTCCGTGTTGAGGTAATGGAGCAGAGATGAGCTGGAAAGTACTACCCCCAGATAGCATTTTGGTGCAAAATAAGCCACGAGATTCAGGGGAAAGAGAAGAACAAAACAGCTGAGAAGATGCTAATGTTTGGGGTCTGTATTAGAAGAGAAAGAAATGGACCCACCTTTACTTTGCCTTATAGTGGAGAATATCAAAAGCCTATGAACAAAATTATCCCTATCCCAACCAAAACCAGGACAGACATGCACCATTGAAATATTTTCACTGATTACCTTTGTTTCAGAGCTAAGCAGCACAGAGATGAACCACTTTAAAGAGAAAGACTCAAAACATCTTTTGCCATAACATCTTACTCACACGTCTCAGAATTCCAAAATTCAGGATTCCATTACTTACCTTTCCTGAGCTGCATATTTCCACAAGCTGGTCCCAAACAGATGCAATTGAGGCGTATGACCTTTATGAATTCATAGTGATGGGAGAGCTGCTGTAGTCCTGGTGGTCTAGGGATATCTTTGAGGAAAGGTTGATAGCTGTTTTACCTTGTATTGGAAGAGTGTATTTGATCTGGCTGAGATGGAGTTCATTTTCTCATAGCAGCCTTCACAGTTCTGTGTTTTGCATTGGTAGGTAGAAAGGTGTTGATAACACACGAGTGTTTTTGTTACTTCTTGTCATGGGTTGCAATGTAAAATATAATCATGGGTGTGTTATTCTATTACCATCCTTAGAACTGGGATGGGAGATAGTGATGTTATCTTCTGTTGATAAGCTAGCTGATAAGAAACCATCAAGAGCAGTTTCCTTATCTCCTCCATAGCCCATCCTCCCTCTGGGGATTGGTCTTCTGCTAATGGGCCATTAATACACTGATAAACTTCCATCATCCCATTGGGAAATGCTCCAGCCAGGGAGGGGAACCGAGCCCCTGTACCTGGATAAAAACTTGAGACTTGGAGCACCAAGTCAGCCTTTTTTCACTGGACTCCCAGAGGAAGAACAGGCCTATCCTTCACCACTGGACCTTCAGCGGAGGGTTGCACCTTTTCTCCAGGACCACTATTTCGACAGGGCCACAACTGATTTTCTCCAGGAGGACTGCAGCCACCATTGCAAGTAGACTGCTGCCAGCAGGGTGTCAGGTTGTATTCTGACTCTGTCAGTGATTTTTCTTTATTGCATGTATTTTGTTTCCCTTTTGTTTTATTTTCCCTTTTTGTAATAAATTCTATTTCTGACTTGGGGTGTCTCACTGGTTTTGCTTCTGAAACCAGAACACTTCTGAGCATAGCTATCTCTCTAACATTCCCCTTCCCTATTAAGGGGGTAGGAGTGGGCAAGATTCTGGAAGGAGACAGAACCAGGCCAGCTGAGCCAAATTAACCAAAGGAATATTCCACACTGTATGCTGTTAGTTCAGATATAAAAGCTAAGGGAGGGAGGAAGAACAGGGGGCATTCATTATTCTACGTTTGCCTTCCAGAGCAACTGCTACGCATGCTGAAGTCCTGCTTCTGCCACTGAACTTTGGAAGTAGACATTAAACTTTCTTCTGCTTTGCTTATGTGTGCAAAAACATTTGCTTTCTTTTTGCTTTAGTAAACTGCCCTATCTCAATCTACTAGCTGGTTTTTGTCTTATTTTCCCTCTCCTGTCCTACTAGGAAGGGGAGTGAGAGTGGCTTGCTGAGCACCTGGCATCCAGCCAAAGTCAACCCACTACAAAGAGGAACAAGGATTCGAGAGGACATTTTTCAGGGTCAGAACTGCTGCACCAAATTGATTTGAGCATGTTGATCCAGACCATTCCAGTGTCCTTGGGAGGGTTGATTAAGAAGTCAAATGCACACATGCAGTACTTTAATAGATACAACCAAAATACTCCTACTTTTCAGGATAGTGAGGCCCTGGTCCAGGCTTCCCACAGAAGCTGTGGTTGCCCCATCCCTGGAAATGTTCAAGACCAGGTTGAATGGGGCTTGGAGCACCTTGGTCTAGTGGAAGGGATCCCTGCTCATGGCAGAGGATGGAACAGGATGATCTTTAAGGTCTCTGTCAACACAAACCATTATGTGATTCTATGGTTCTATAGTTGCAGACATGAGTAAAGGCAACAAGGAGCTGAAAGTATCACCAGACCCATATTTTATTCAGAATCTTCTAGGTTTACCACAAATGCCTCTATTGAACTTCACTTGGAATTAGAGTGACTGGGGACATCCTGAATGGATGACTGGTCCTTCTGGTCCAACCTCAGCCTAGAAGGAGGTGGAAAGAGAGTCAGATTTCCCATCAGACCAGGCACTGGTCCAGGCAGTGACCTGAGAGACTGGCAGCAGAAGAGAAGGGTAAGAAGGTTTGAAACTGTAAGGAGGGATTTATCCAAGTACACAAGACCACACCATCCAAGATGTTCACTTCACCCTTCTTCACGACCAAAGGAGAGAAACAAGTACTTCCAGGAGATAACACAACTCATCATAAGGGAAATGGTAGAAATAGCTTGCATGAATCATGTCCCAGAGAACTGAGCCAGGGATGATCATCTCAAGTATTTCAATTTATATTTAGATGTCTGAAATCCAGAGAATTGAACTCTCTACCATTGGCATCCTGTGGCTGAGAGAAGCATACACAAAAGTTCTTAGGTGAAGTGTGCATTACATCAAGAATTGCACAAAAAATGGAGGATAAAGCCTTGCTAAAATAGCAAGATGTGGATTCTTTGCATCTGAATTTAGTACATACACACACCAACCCCAAACAATGCCAGGGCTGCATCTGCTAATATAACATTAGATCATCTACCCTGATGCTGCAAAAAAGCCAGAGACTTTTTTTTCTGGTTTACAAATAGAAAAACAAATGACAAATAATTTAATCACTTTCTCAGATCTGTATAGCATGGCACATCCCAAACTTAGAAATGAGTGAGTAATGGATTTTCTTCTTATGTATAGGTACACAAAAATTAATCATAATTACTACAGCAACATTTTCATTTGTCTTAATTTGCATGACATTATGTACATGATATGTTGGATTTCCTAATAAAACGTGCAAGGAAAAGGTTAAACCAAAAGTGTACAACAAAGAGATTTGGGATGAAGTTGATACTTCTTAGCTATCCATCCTTCCCTGAATGCTCACCACTTCTTCCAAACAGACTTTTGAATCAGAACCTTAAAAAACTTCATAAATCACAAAATCACAGAATCACAAAATAATCTGGATTGGAAGGGACCTTAAAGATCGTCCAGTTCCACCTCTTGCTATGGGCAGGGACATCTTCCACTAAACCAGGTTGCTTCAAGCGCCATCCAATCTGGCCTTGAACACTTCCAGAGATGTGGAAAGCCACAGGTTCTCTGAGTGTCAGGGCCTCACTACCCTCACAGGGAAGAAGTTCCTCTTAATATCCAATCTAACCCTGCTCTCTAGCAGTGGGAAGCCATTCTCCCTTGTCCTATCACTCCAGGCCCTTGTAAACAGTCTCCCTCCATCTTTCTTGTGGATTCCCTTCACGTAGTGGAAGGTAAAAATTAGGTCATCCCTAAGCCTTCTCCAGTTTGAACAATCCCAACTCTCTCTGCCTTTTCTCACAGCAGAGGTGCCCCATCTCTCTGATCAGCTTGGTGGCCTCCTCTGGATTTGCTCCAACAAATCAATGTCTTTTCTGTGTATACCTATTTCTTCTCATGATAAGCTATTTTTACAATGTTCCTTCTAGACTGTTTTTCCCCCAATATATCACACATCAAGCATCAAGAACTTTCATCTCCAGCATAAAAAAATCCAGTTCTTCACTGTTGAATTTCTAAGTCTAAAGTCTCTTGTGCCCATTACTTAAAAGAAAAATTTGAGGCCAGATTTCCAGTGGGGGAAAAGAACCAACCCACTGCTCGTTTATATATGGATTTCCTTATACTTGTCATAAGTAGATGAAATTTGGATTTAAAGAGTGAAGGAAGAAGATCTTTGTCCATATTCCTCTGAATATTAGTGGATCCCTGCTTTTCTATGCTTGAAGATCCCATTTGCCACTTCAGATGTTGAAGTCACTTCATGTTATCCATGACAGAAGAAGTCTCAACAGCATTCTCTTGCAATGAGATTATTTTAGATGTGCATGCAATGTGAGCCAAGTCATTGGAGAAAAAATCCTTACAAACCTCTGTGTTGTCAATCAATGTCCAGCCTTGTAGAGTCAATCATTTCTGCAAACGGACATTTGTTATTGGCTTGGCCCATGGTTAAGTTGGTGTCTCCATTACTGAATTTAAACCCTGATATTCTGGCTTTCTACAGATTGTGCCCTCTACAGATTTATGCTGTAGGACAACCTGACTGTGAGTGCAAGAAAATGACATAGATTCCTTCTTAAGAACAGTCTGAGTTTGATCTTCAGACCACAAAGTGAGGAAGGGTTTAACAGAGTGAAGTGAACTTCAGATCTTCTGTGAGTCTATGTTGTTACTGTTATTCTATCATTGTTTTTGCTGCCTCTCCTCTGATCCCTCTAGAGCTGGCCTCATTAGCACTAGGACACTGAAGAGATGACCAGTTTAATGCAGTACAGTAATCCAGTGATTTCCACCATCCTTGATGGGATTTCAAGGCAGCAACACTCTATTGCTCAGTGACAGCCCCTAAAATTAATTGTAAAGGCCACAATTGCAAAAGAAGTTACTTCCAAGAGGAGATTGCCCTTCCAAACAGTCATGGAGCATTTCTTATACATCCAGTCATACAGAAGACCCCAATTCTGCAAGGTCTTATGCCTAATGAGGATTGTTGCAGTCCATAATTCCATGCAAACAGGTATCACAATTGAGCTGATGGGACTGCCTGTGACAGTTGGTCTCAGACCAACCATTTAGCACAGAGTGAAAAACTCCAGATCTTGATTCATCAAAGCTGAATTAATATCAGTTTAATTCCTCAGCACACCTTTCTTGGCTAGTAGCAGCAGAGGTCCTCTATCCTGCCCAATATGTAGTATGAGGTGCATCTCTCCTTGGTTTGTGTGACAGGTGTTAGCTTTCAGAACAGTTGCATAAGGAGGAAATATGGTATGTGTGCCACTCTGATTGTGATTCAGCTTTCTAGTCATGCAGAAATAAAACTGGGTTAGTGAGTTTTCAGAAACAGGAAGATCCTGCAATCTCCTCCCCATGGCAATGCATAGTCAGATGATTCCTCTCCAGGCAGGCTCTGCAGCCAAGACTTTTCCACCCTTCCCAGTTATGGTCTGAACAACACTCAGAGTTAATCCTTGTCATCTAGCAGGACATCTCATCTTGATCTAGTATCCCAGGGAATGGTTAAGTCACCCCTTGCCTCACAAAACTCTTCTCCCTTGACACTTGAATATGTGTTTCTTTATTTTGTCTGATAATAATCAGCCCCACTGAATCTTTAGGAGCTTCTCTTGATAACAATGTTTTCCTCTTTTGAAGGATTTCACTAGCTTCTTTTCCCCAGAAGATCAATCGTACTGCCTTCTCTTGGCGATCCCTGAAACCAATTCAGAGCCCTTCTTCCCAAGAAATCAGGTGACAACTTCCTGCCTTTTCCTAAATTACAAGATCTTTTTGGTTTTATTAACATGTATTTTGGCTGTACAGTCCCCATGTGACTCACTACAGTTTTTGTGGTCTCTGTGTTTTCTGTGCATTGTATCAGCAATAATTTTATATTTATTTTCAGATCAGTGAGGAAAATGTTGAAGAGCATCAAGCCTACTAGCAGCCTCTGTGGATCTTTATTCCAAAGTTCCACAAGCCATTAGAGAGTTTAAACCACCCAGCTGGTGTCTAGTAATGGAAACCTGTTGGTCTATTGTGTCATTGATCAACATTCCTTTTTGCTGAAAGCATAGAAGTATCTGTCATGGTTGTGCAGGTAAAATACAGCATTCAACATGACTTTCTGAGAGTCTGACCAATTCTTAGCTGCAACCCATTCCTAGAATTCTTCAATCTCTCTTACAGTGCTTCTTTGCTATTTTCTCCCCAGTCATCATGGGATTTTTTTTCAGCATCCAGCTTCTCTTCCTCAACTTTCTCTTTTGCCACTTCACATAATACAAGATATAGGGCTTCCTTTTTGTCCTTTTTAGTGTTTCTGATTTTGGACACTAGAGAAGGTTTTGATAGTAGGCATCCCTGTCTGTGCTTCAAACCAAAATATTTGGGAATCTTACTGGCTATTTCTGAAAAGATTCTAGATATCATCCACATTTTCTTAAGCCAAATTTTCCCTCTTGGTTTGTCTTATCTCTGTTGTTCTTTATGCAGAGAAAAGACACATCTTGAACAGTTCATTGCTAAGCCAGAAAGGAGAAAAGGCAAATTATTTGAATTCAGAAGGATGAATGTTTTGTTATTAATGGGCTTAAAAATATATGAGTTGCGATCCTTAACTCTGATCAATCATCTGGTTAGATGTGCTTTGGATTTCATTTTATTGCTTGTGTAAAGCAAGCTAAGAGTGCATATGTGCTGAAGCAAGTTCCTTTTTGGAAGAACTCATCGGCTCCTGAATTATTTTCAGTAGGGGGATCTGGGCAGCACATGGGGATGCAGGTACTTCAGAAACACCATGTGACTGAATGCAGGCTGATCTCTTTGGAGAAATCATCCTGCCATATTTTAATCATGACAAGCAAACACAGAATGAGAGATCACCAGGTGGTGCCATCTCCAGTGTGTTCAAGGAGCTCTGTAAACAGTGCACTTGGAAATGAACCTTTGCCTCAGGCAATATTTTAAACAGGCAATGGCCCTACTCATGCCACAAACTATGTATCTGTTTGGAAATGTGAAATTACTATCATAAAGCAGTAAATTGCAGGAAATGTTCCGTTGGCTTCTTTTTCTATGGAGATAGGCAATTTTGTTGCAAAGATTTCTTTTCTGCAAAGGTCTGGATTAGAAACAGAGAGGAGGGAAGGCTGGCAAAAAATAAAGAGGAAACAGAGAAGCAACTGGGGATACTAGTGCATAAAAACTGGACATACCCCACCCGTGTGCACTGGCACCCTGAAACCCCTTGTGCTGGGCTGATCCCACAGCATGGGCAGAAGGGAAGGGAGGAATCTGTCCATCTGTGTTGAGACTCCACATGTAGTGCTGCTTCCAGCTCTGGGGTCCAAAATCAGAAGGATGTGGAACTGCAAAAGAGAGTCTAGAGAAAGCCACAGAGATGCTCTGAGGGCTGAAGCACCTCTGCTATGGTCAGGCTGAGAGATCTGGGGAGTTCAGTCTGGAGAAGGCTCCAGGGAGATCTTAGAGCCTCTTCAACTGCATGTAGAGGCTCAAAAGAGCTGGAGAGTGCCCGTAGACAAGGGGCTGAACAAAGGAAACCCCAAGCTTTTTTACATTCATATCTAAGTGTGAAACTCTGGGATCATGGGCTCCTGCTGTGTCTCTTGAGTGTCCAGTCACCCTATGCCTTTTGTTTCCACAGGTTCCTGTCCCAGAGCTCGACCTGCAGCTCACACTGCAGCTGCACACTGATCTACCTACACTGAATGTGTTCCTCAAGAGTCCTCACTTTGTTTTAATTGAGCACTGCTGCTAATATTCTGAAAGGGAAAAAGAGAAATTTCAGTACATTTAACCACTGTCCTTCCATACAACTTTATTCCAAGTCACAAACATAACACAATTAAGGCTAACAAAATTGCCTTATGAGAGAGGAAATTATTATCAATATAAAACCACAAAGGAATCTCAAAAGTCAGTTACTTATCAACTTCGTGGTCATTCATTGCTTGTTAAAATATAGTGTCTAGCATTCATCTCCATCCAACTGGGTTTCCCCTAAAGAATCTCTATCTCCAAAGACTTACACAGCTAATCAATTACATTTGCTGTCAAATGACGTCTCTGGCTGATTCAATTGACTGTGGAACCCCATATCGAGATGCAATTTCCTCTAGCAACGCTTTTACTATTCCTCCTGTGTCAGCCCTTCTTGGTGGAAAGGCTTCTGCCCAGCCTGACAGCTATCTGCTATCATTGGAAAATGCTAGCACCCACCATAAGTGGCATGTCCCAGTGTCTGTTTGCAATCTCTGAAAAGGGAGGTAGATCCATGGTTGCCATCCTAACTCTGAGCTCAGTCTGATATTTGAGAACTTCTGGCAGGTTGGGAAGCAGTTTGTGATTCTTTTTGTGGCAATGTAAATTCCTGAACCTATCCATAAGTTTTAAATTTGGTTAGCTATTGCCTCTGTCGCTCCAGGGGCTTGATTGTGAAACCATCTAGCTGCAATGAGTGACTAAGTATTTCTTTGGCAGAGTTGGTTTTCCCCCCCTTTACTTCCTGGAAGAAAATGGAAGTTAATATAAATACCATTATTTTCAAAAGTAAAAACACTAAAAAGTGCATGTAGTAGCAACCCAGTGTAAACAGTTCCTTCAGCGGAAATTCACTGTCTTCAGAGACATGGTCCATCTGTGCATCAGTTGCATATTTGATGGTTGCAAAAGAAATTCGAAAGTGCCTCACTTTCAAGGCTATGATTCTTTAATAACCATACTTTAAAATCCTATCTATCGTGCACAGCATATCACAGGATTTAAAATATTTTCCCACTTAATCTTTTAAAATACTTAAACAATTCCCCTATCAATCTTTTCTCTCAGTTAAGTCTTTAAATCATTTTTCAATGCTCCCAAGAGCAATGGCAGGTCATGGGCTGTTCACCATGCAGACCTGCCATGGACATACTCCCTGCATGCCTTATGAGAGATTCCAAACCATCAAGGCTCCCTTGCAATCCCTACGGGGGATCTCAGCCCCCTGAAAAATTTGCAAGAGATCCCAAAACCCTGCCTGCCTTATTGAGGGATCTCAGGCCCTGAAGGCCTTGGGAGGGACCCCATATCCCCCCTTCTGTGCACTTTAAACTGACCAGGTTGCATACTCATATTCAGCCCACGCCAGCTATTTTACCCACTGCACCAACAGAGAGACCAAAGTCACTAGAGGAATATAGTAGCAGATCCTTATAATTCAGATGGAATCTGATCAGGGAAATTTAACATGGATCCTTTGGCTCCTTCATGCTCCAAAGTTCCAAGGTGAACTCATGTGGTGCGAGGAGTCAGGTGTTCGGAGAAGAGACTCTGAAGGTAGCGGCCTAGAGTCTCATCTGAGTCATGAAGCAAGAAACTGAGGAAATTAAAGGTTAAAGGTTAGGTAGAAGTAATACAGAGCTTAGCCAGAAAAAGGTAAAAACAGGTGTAGATTCATAAGCAAAGTATTAGCAGATGGTAGATGGAGCCAGTGAGGGCCAAGACTATCATATATCATTTACATTACTCTGTTTGAAGAGGCAAGATAAAGAGGATAAGGCACTGTAAAAAATAAAGAAACTGTGACCAGAATCAGATTGGGAAACTTGAACAATATCCAAGGCATCATCAGTTCTTCTAACATGACAGAAGTGGAAAGTTTAATGTGAGGAAGAGATTGGTGACTTTATCTTCAAAAGACCCCAGCCTCATTACAAAGCTCACCAATTCATTTTAAGCAGAGGAGTATGCAGGCATAAAAAATTCTGAACTCATTTTAATAAAATGCGGGGGTAGGTAATGCATATGTACAGGCATACGCGGTAATGATATAAATATGGAATACTTTTGTGGTTAAATAGAAGAAAAGGGCTTTGTGGCACTTGCACATGCTTTTGGGGGCTACCCCACTTGTGCCCAGCACTGTAATTAAATATACAACTTTCCTAACTATAACTAATTGAAGAGTTTTTGTCCATTTAAGCATTTTTGCATCAGTCAGCAGATTGTTGAGGAAACTTCCATGTTGGACCATCCAGGACCCACTCTGGCAGTCACACTCGCACCGCCTGATCTGGGTCTGAGGGCCCTTGGCCACTCCACGTTCCACACTCAAACAGTTGTTTTAGTTTAGCATTGATTCCATTTTTGGTAAAGAATAGTTGGCTACTTAGAGCCTTGTTAGCTTTCTGTCGATGTAACAGAGAATCAATCAGTAGCAAATCATAAATATTGACACATAATTGAACCAATAAAAAAGTGGATACACTCTTTGTGAACACACATTTTAAGACAAAAATGCTGAGAATTGCTCTCTTGGCTTCCGACCTTGGTGAAGGTGGTGGGTTAGGTCTGGACCTGGGCTAGCCCTCTGCAGACCGGCTGAGATTTTCTGCCCCCAGAGGGGTGGTGAGGGGGCTACCAAACCCCTCACCAGGGAGCCCACTGGGCCCTGACCTGGCAGAATGCTGAGGCCCCTTGTCGCTGTGCGGGACGCAAG
>VZTB01003796.1:2765-35432 GCA_013397245.1 Thryothorus ludovicianus
TACCAGGAGGAATTATTCTCACTGCCCAGAGTTTGACCTTTCTCCTGGCACAGCTGTCCATTTTGTCTAAGATGTATTCAGGCAATCTGGTTTCCATATTCAAGAAATAGTTCTTTGGGTTCTTTTCATACAGTTATTCTCATTGTGCTTTCAATAGTCAAACTCATGGAGGTTTCACAATCACTTTGAAGAATTCAGTTTGCAGACAAAAAGCCATTTGATATTGAGTCCAATATTACCTGCACAATTTCCAGTTGTGTTTTTCTTTTTTTGCTTTGCTTTTTTTGTTTTATTAATGAAATCTGTCCCATCTCTGCCACCATAAAAATTAAAAATTCTTTTGTTTATTGATGCTCAGTTTTCAAATGCACAGAGATAGTTATCATCTCTCTCCCCCCAGCCATCATTCAACCACACTGTACATAATTAGTTCTTTTAATCTTTACTAATAATGCATCATTTCATTAAAAGCCAGCAAGACACTTATTATAAAATCTACTTTCATTCATTTCAGCAGAACTATGCCATGTCCTAGAAAAGCACATGTCAGAGCAGCCTTAAGTGTCATCCTTGCCAATTTTAAAGTGGGCAGTAGGTCCTGCAGGTGATAGAAGGAGTTTTGCATAATGACAGTTCAGCTGGAATCACTGATTAGTTCAGTTAAATTTCCTCCCTGCTTGGGCTGTAGCTTGAAGGCAATCTGGGCAGAGAGAATGAGCATTAATAAAGTGCTTGTTCTCCCTTTTTTTGGAGAAAACAAACATATAACACCAGGTTTGGTGTTATATATTTATGGTGTGAGCTGTAGGCCTACCTGAGCTATTCTTTGCCCTAATCATTTCCTCAGGCCTCTTGGCAGGAATACTCTCTGTGCCATATTGCATCACTTTTCATGGAAGTTTAATGTGTAAATGCAGGACAAATGTGCTGTACCTTTCTGCTATACACAGGATATTCATATCAGAAAGAAAAGAAAAGATTATTACATTTAGAATCCATTGTGCTTATATGAAAGGAAGCATCACAGAGACAGCTTAACTGTTACTTTTGTAAGTGGGCAAAAAGATAATTCTCCTTAGTCTCAAAATACTTGCCCTGTATTCTTAATTCAGGATTCTTTTTCTGTTCAAGATCAGGATACAAACAACCTCTGGGGTTCAGTGTAAAATTGTGGAATCACAGAACAATCAGTTGGACAGGAAGGGAGCTTGAAAGGTCACCTGGTCCAGCTTTTGGGATCTTCATGGGATTATGGATCACCCTGCCCAGTCACCTCTGAGGAGTGCCAGTGATGGGCACTGGAACTGCAACATTCCTGGGGAGTCTCCACCCTCTTTGTAGTCACCCTAAAAGTACTGGAATGCTGTCATGAGGTCCTTCCAGAGCCACCTTCTCTCCAGGGGAAAAAAGACCCAACCTACTCTGTCTTTGCAGCCCTGCAAAAATTTTTGTGGCCTCTTTTGAACCAATTCTAGTCTGTCCACACCTCTCTTGAGTTGTGGGGACCAGAACTGGGCACTGTATTCCAGGTGTGGACAGTCACTTTAAAAACTGGTTTGTGTTTCTTTATGAAAAGAATATATAGGGTGATATTATTGCAGATCTAATAGGATGGATTGCTCACAAAGTTTTTAAGTTTTGGTGGGGTTTTTTTATGCTACATCATTAATCTATATTTTTCTTTGCTAGTGTGTTTCAGAGTTTTAAAGCTTCTCTCCTGTCTTCCTCGAACTCAAATTTTTTTTTTCCTCAGGGAACTGTTTTGTTTCTGTGTTTTTCTAGCCTGCTGCTGAGTGGAATATAGGACTATAAAGCCTCTGTGCAAATTTTGCCTTGTTCATTATTAATTACTCTTGCCACTACTGATAGTGACAAATGTCATTACTGTAATGGCCATCGTTACCCATTGTCATAATTAAGGGAGATCATTTGATGACACCAAATATAACATTCCATAATGCATCAAATTAGGAAAAGATGTCATGACTAGGTACACAAGTTCACTCACAATTTTTAAAGATGAATTAATAAATTAAACATTTTCTCCTCATTAATGTGACAACATCATCACTTTAGAAATTCACAGGGACAAAGGAATAGTTGCCAGGTGGTAGTTTTATCTTATTTCCTTCCAGTTTGGTGATGACATGGGAAGCTGGAGTCCTCCACCAGTTTTGGGGACTTAGCACAATGTTTCATGATTGCCAGTTATGCCTGGCTTGTGCATGGCTGTGCTTCTCCAGAGTCCATTATCAAGTCATCCTCAGTCATTGTCATAGCTGATAAATGTATCTTTAATTTGGGTGATGAGGATCTGGATCTCTGCAATAGATGGTCATGAGCCATGGACCACTGTGGACATGGTCTGGCAAATATTTCAGAAGGCTGAAGAAGTCTCTGGAGCATTTCTTGCCATAAACCACGCTGTATGAGAGAGCAGTGCTCCATAATAGAAATGGGAACAATCCTGTGTAACAGAGAAAGCTAATGAAGGTCTGGTCATGGTGTCAGCATCTTCCATTTCAACAGGTGGGGTCCACAGATGAGAAAGATTCTCCATCCTTGTTGGGCAGGTTTACTGGATGGATAGCTGTTTGGGCTGTGTGCTGATGGTCTTGATGTTCTTTTGTCACCTTGATTTTTCAAACTTTTCTGGTGCACTTTCTAACTTGATGTTTTTCATAGTTCGTAATTCTTTCTCACACATGGGTGTTATAATTAGAAACATGTTTTTGTTAAGACAAAGTTGTTTCCACACTTTCTCTTAGTGTGAAAAACAACTGATGGATGGTTGTCTTGACCAATGGCATGGGAGAGGTGTCAGTCTTCCTCTCCAATCCCTGGTCTGTGTGGAAATACTCTAAATTCGGAGTCAGATGTTTTAATAAATAGTTTTTAGCCTTCTCATCAAAGAGTGTCCATGTGTGCCCTTTTATGTCCCACAGCAACATTATTTGACATCCTGTAGGACATCAGTGATATAAGAAGGAATTTTTCTGCAATGAGGGTGGTAAAACAGGTTGTCCAAAGAGGTGGAAATGGCCCATTCCTGGAAACATCCAAAGTTTCAGGTCAGGTTGGAGTGGGCTATGAGCAACCTGATCTAGTTGAGGACCATGGAATCATAGAATGGTTTGTGTTGGAACTGAGCCTAAAGACAATTTTGTTCCACCCCTTGCCATGGGCAGCCACAGCTTCTCTGGGCAACCTGTACCAACCAGGGCCTCACCACCCCTACGGGGAAGAATTTTTTCTTAACATTCAGTTTAAACCTATTCTCCTTCAATTTGAAGCTATTCCCAAGGTCCCTTGGGCGTGTCCTTGCAGGGTGTTGGAGTAGATGACAGATCCCTTCCAACTCAAACCCTGCTGTGGTTCTGTGATCTGTGCTGACACAGCAAAGAGTGTGTTCTGATCATGGGAGTTGGGGTTTCTGTTTGATGGTAAGATCAGGAAGAACACAACATATGGTAAGTGGGCACAGGGGAAGAGAAATTTAGAGGCAGAACAGGAAAAGCAAATAAAAGATTGAAAAACGGGAAATGAAAAGATCCATAGAGCGTGGGTCAACATGAGAGGAGAAACATTTGGCAGGCATGTGGAAGGAGGTTTAGCCATGGACTGTATTGGCTTGGTGACAGATTGAGGGCCTCTAGAGTCACTTGTACAGTCTACAATTTGTCTAAGCAATAGAGAGCAGGTCACCTCAACTCTGCAAAGGAGAAGAGTTTTCTTCTCAAAGGGTGTGAGGTTCCACTGGCAGTGAGGATGTGACACACAGATCTTGTTATCACTGACTGAGAAAGAGCAGGAGAGTGGAAGAGAAGCAGCAATTAAGAGGAGGATATACTTTAGTTCAGCTCTTGAGAGAGGAAACCCTTACTTCAGAACGAGCACAATTGTTGGAACTTTGACATTCCGTACTTGTGTAGATTTGTGTGTGTTAATAAACTGGAAGATTTCTGGCTGAATATTAACAAGTATTGACTTTTTCTGCTTGTGAATCCAGTGAAATCAGTGCAGTGGCACAGCTGCAAACTAATTGGCTGCCCCTCAGTCATCTACACTGATACAAGAGCAAAAATGTCTGTAGTTTTGCAGTTCTGATTTAATACTGAGCCTTACTGCTGACAGTAAGGACTACTCCAGAGTTTAAAATATTTAAAATATTAAAAATTATGCCCTTCAGGAGTGAAAAATTCTGAAAAGTGTTACTGTTTTTTTTGGTTTTTTTTACAAGACATGCAGTCATTTTTAAAATATTTATTAGGGTTTGTCAGTAGATCAATGGACAGTTAAACCTGCTGATTTGGATTCATAAACTGTTAAAAGTGTTGCACCTTCTACAGATTTTTTTTTATCTTTGAGTGACTGGAAGAACTCTTTGAGAACACTTTCAGCCTCAAGGACAGAATACATAATTGTGTTCGTGAGATAAATCTATCACAATAGAGGGAGAATTCCCCTGTAAGTATTAAATGTGAGATATAGGGAAGGAAATTTTAAAAAATGAAAGATTAAAGCACATTCTACCTCCTCATCTCACCCTTTAGATCTCAGCTTTCACCATAACTTAAATCAGGAACCTGCATAGTGGGTAATCTGTGTCCAACCATTTCACACATCTCACTGATTCCCAGTCCATGCTAAAACAGGACAAACTCTGCATTTCTGGAGTCCCTTAAAACCTAAGAATCTCACGTGGAAAAGGAAACAAGCAAACAAAAAAAGGGAAAAACAAATAACTTCATGAAAGCATTTCCTTCTCAAGAAACCCTCATTTTCACCCTTTGTTTTGGAACTGAGAATTGGATTAAAGCACAGCTGTGTCCTTTACAGTGAGCCCGAGAGGATGTTGAGTTCTGCACTGTCCAGAACAGGAAACCAAAAACTCTAGATCAAAAGCCCCCATTTTTCTTCACTGCCATTCAATTCATTAATATTTAACCATTGTTGAATTAATTTATTTGTCCAAATAATAGCTTAAAGAAAAGAAAGCCACAAAACCACCAAAAAAACCTCCAAATCTAAAAAACACTAATGCCAATCAGTGAAAAATTCTCTTTGGGGGCTGTGTAGAGTGCATGGTTGAAAGTGATTTTTAGCATTTTAACTATGATTGAGGGTGAGTCCTGTTTTTAATGCTAGAGATTCAGTTTGAGACATGGACATCAGGGCTGTGCACCTGCAGAATGCAGAGGAAGCCGTCCCTTTCCAAAAGAACTGCTGTCCTTAAATAAAACAGTGTGATAACAATGAGCAAATTAAGTCCAATATTGCTTTATGCTTCCATCAATTTGCAGTCAGCATCCACAAAGCCACATTTAACTTAATGTTGCCTGAAGTGTAGCATATTCCATCTTTCTCAGTGGAATTCTTTCTTTTCAGGTTCCAATTCTCAGTACCCAGTTAATGGAAGGTTGTTGGTCAAATACTCTGCCACTACAGTGAGACAACACAAAGGAGCTAAATCAGTGGAAATCATGAAAAGTTATCCCAGTTCCATTCCGTGTCAGAGAGCTTATTAATTTAATACATTTAAAACATTTTGTCTGTGAACATCTTTGACAAAATATCATCGTGTGACACTGAACATCCAGTAAATCCAAGGAAATGGTCTCATCTTGCACCAGGCATGGTTTAGATTAGAAAGTAGAAAAATTATTTTTTTCACAGAAAGGGTTGTAAAGCTTTGGTGCAGTCTGACAATGGCAGTGGTGGTGTCACAATTCCTGGAAGTGTTAAAAAAAATGTGCATATGGCACTCGAGGATGTGGCTTAGTGAGGAACATGGTGGTGGTGCTGGGTTGAAAGTTGGATTTGATGATTTTACAGGTCTTTTCCAAATTTAATGATTCTTGACATAATGATTGTAACCTCTGTACTGCAAAAAAGAATGGGAATAGATTAGATATGGAAATTCAGATCAGTATGTATTGAGACATAAATAGTTCTGGATACTTCCTTTTCTGGAAAATTCTTAGAATTATCTGAATTTATCTTTACAACAAGCTCTCTATATCTGTGAATCTGTATTGAAAAGTCCTGCTGAAGATGAGACATTTGGTGAGATGAGTCTCTATCAGCTCAGCTCTGAGAACTGTAACACTTCACTGGCTGTTTAGGAGGGATGGCAAGAAAGGCAATCAATTAAGGCAAAATATCTGTTTTTTCAATTTAATAGAATTTAATATAAATGTGTCTCTCAGAGCTGCCAGGGTGTCTCTGAGTACTTGTTATAGGCAGCTTAGGACATTTTTATTCAGGACTGAAGGGAAGGTGTTAGATGTGTGAAATTCTTTCCCTAGCTCCAGTGCTGAGCTCTCTCTTAATTTCAGCGTATCCGTCCGTAAACTGGCAAGTCATGATAATTTAATTTGCAGGAGTTCTGCAAGACTTCAAAAATATTTTTAAGGGTTTTGAGATGCTTGGATGAAGTGTGTGAGAAAGTGAAAATGGAAAGATCTGCAGAGTTCAAATGTGCATCTTTGCTGATGTTTGATGATGTGACTGTTGTGTTTGGTTCAGGTTGTCCACTATTCTCCTGGTTTGTGTGCTGGAATCCACAGCAACTCTAATCCCACTTCAGTTAATGTCCAGTGTCTGTGTGACTTCCTTTCCAAGATAATGCAGATTGTGTATTAAAATAACATTTTCTCGTTTGTGAGCAGAATCCTTGTATGACTGAGGAAAGCAGGAAATGATGGGAAATGCAGGGAACGGTTGGGAATTGAATGCTGGTAATGAGTAAAAGTGCAAAATCTCTGACCTCCTGCAGATCTGCTGCATCTGCTACTGCCTGGTAGCCTTGGGAATATTCTTCATGATTTTGCCTTTCAACTCCTCTTACATTAAGTGAAGATCAGATTTTTTGAGTGTTCTTGTTTGGTTTGTTCGGGTTGGTTTGTAGGGTTTTTATATTTAGATGTCCTACCTTTATATTCTCCCTAAATGATGTTTTCCATGCTGATGCAGTGGTCCTCTTGTGTACTTCAGGATGCTGCTTCAGGATGGAAAAATTCTTCTCGTTTTTCCAGGTTCTGTCATAGCAATGGAGCATGAGGAGCCTACCTGAGAAGGCAGTGCCAATATTTGTATCTTGTACCTCCAAACTTGTGAGTATTCTGCTTTGAAATTTTTTTGAATCTCTTTTCCCTGCTTGAACAATTTAACTTGATGCCAGCTTTGTAATATAATTCATCTTATAGCTCCAGATAGATTTATTCTTGAGTGCTCAGAGTGTGATCTTTAAGCACTCTGAATAACAGACCTGAGAAATGCAGTTACAGTGGTTCTGTCACTAAAAGTGAAATTGTGAATAATAGGTTGCTCTTGGCACATAAAAGTAAGACCCATGTCCAGTGATATTTGTGTTTGAAATATTACTGTGAGCTGGTAATTGGAATGCTGGTCTCCTCTAGAAGGAGGTGCTTCACATTTGCAACCAAATCTTCTCTTTCTAAGGGCTTAATATTTTCAGAGTTTTGAGCTGTATTTAAATTAAATATTTTTCGGAGTCTGCCAGCCTTATTGTGATTCCATCCCTATAAAGTACTCTGCAAATTCTTTCTCATTTTATGCTGCTGTTTTGTCATTTTTCAGACAATAACACACTGCTTTTTTTTTTTAAGTTGATGGCATAATTAGAACAATTAAGTTTGGTATGGCGCAAAGCATGTTAAAAGTTGGCTTGATCTTGGACCTCAAAGGTAGTTTTGAAAAAATTGCTTTATTGCCATGTATTAGTGATTGCTCATCTCAGTCCTGCAGTGACTAGTTATACATTCAATTCTACCCATTTATTTTATGATAATTTTGCTTGTTTTGGCCAGGGTAGTTAATTTTCTTCCCAGTGACTGCTGTGAGCTTTGTATTTTAAAACTGTCTTCATCTCAGCCCATGAGTTTTGTAGCTTTTACCCTCCTGGTTCTCTCCCTGATCCCGCTGGTGGGGGAATGAGCCAGGGGCTGCGAGGGGTTTGCTGCTGGCTGGGGTTAAACCATGGCAATAATAGAACCTGAAACTGCAAGTTTTGTACGATTCAAATGTAATTACAAGTTTGAAGATTTCATGGAGTACCAGAAATTGCTCAAAAGCTTGGAGAGTTTTAGAATATCAGTGCAATTAGCTGTGTAAGACTTGGATCAAGTGAGAAAGTCTCTGATACTGGAAGGGTCTTTCAACCCAAAGAATCATCTTAATATCCAGGAACTCAACAGCAGGAGCTGGGCAAGTCATGGGAAGGATACAACAGAGCTTTTGAGCAGTACAAGAAAAAAATCAAATGCTCTCAATTTAGGATTATTGTGAATAAAGAGCAGGAGGTTTTCATAAGAGATTTCACCATTTAAATAAAACATATTGAGGCTGCTGCTGAATTTAGACAGACTCTGAAGCCTGTTCTAATCAGTTATTAATAATTCACTGTCTGCTTAAAAGTACTACATAAAAAGAAGACAAAAAATTATGTAGTGTTTTCATAAACGGAATCAATCTTATTTTTAAAAGGTTTTTATCAACATATCTTCTCCTAAGATTACACTCAGATTTGAACCACTTCAAGACTGAAATTACTACTTCTTTCATTTTAACCAATTTCAGTAAGAAACCTTGACTATTGGAAAGTTTTCGAATTCCTGACAGAAACTTCCATATTGAGCAATTTCAAAGCAGGTAACAGTGATTCTTTAGGGATTTTTTTAAACCCAGCTCTAAACTTTAAAATTACAGTCCTAGCATCAATGCAATGCAACACAGCACACAAAGAGCATTTTTACTCTTCATGAAAGATTTCGTAGCATATTGTAGATCTTAGTTTTTGCATATTCTGTTAATGAAGCAGCTTCAGGTGTGAGTGCAGTGCTCTTGCCTCAGAGTAGCCATCTGTTACGGTGTGGCCATCGTGACAGTGACTCATTCTGGGTGGATGAAGTTTGTGAGCTCTGGGATTCCTGTGATCTTTCATCTGCACGACGTTTCATTCTTTTATGGAACCCTATCAAGTGTCTGGAGCACAGCAGTTCTTGGATGCCTGCATTGTTTTCAAAGACACTCACGGATTTGCAGAACCTCAGGCACATTTTACAATCCTGCTTTCCCTCTGGGTTTGTGGGAGGACTGAGAAAAATGTTGAAACTATCCCTCTTTCACACAGAATCACACTCTCCCATTTCTGTAGAACAAACCTCTTGCAAATGCTTCCTATATGATTTACTTCTTCACCCATGAGCCACAATTTTTTTAAAAACTCTCCTTTTATCCTGGTGCTAAATGTCATCCAGGATTCCAGCATTTTAAACTGTGGGACTGATAAATGCAGCTGAACAGGGGGGTTAATTCTGACTTCTTAAACTGGTTTTGTGGTCTGTAATTCCATACCTTGTTGAAACCAGTAGGCTTGAAAATAAACTGTCAGGAGCTCTGTGCCCTGACACATTTTTGCATTCTGATCATCACCAAATCAATGTTTTGCTCACTGAGGTTTTTGCCACTTGGTGAAAGTTTGAACGTGATAAGCAGCCATAAGGTACAACCCTGCTATGAGCTGCTAAGGACCTCACAGAAGGCCAGGTTACACTTTTCTGGCCACTCAATGCTTCATGTTTGAATGAAAAAAAAATGTCTATCAGGTCTTGGACTCATGGATTTTGGAGTAATGTAAGAAAAGCAATTGAAGGTAATTTTTCTATTGCTAGACAGGCAAGCAGGTACAGAAACACCATAGAGTAAAATTTTCAAGTTGAGTTTAGTTAGTTAACTATGGTAAAATCCAATCTTTTTGTTTTCCCCTTCAGATATTCATAATTATAACATTTTCTCAATTGAAGAACAATTTAAAAAATAAAAATAGTTTCAGTTCTCTCAATTCACTCTGATAAGAATAGCTCTAGGATTTAAAGAACAGTGGCACTTGCCATGGAACTCTTTCTACACTTTGTGCACAAAATGTAAAAGTAAAGTTAAAAAGGAAAGTTTGCCTGCAAGCTTTAGCTTGGACCAGAAATACTTGGTAGATTATACCCAAATCTGAAACAGCAGTGTTTTGTAACAAGCATAAGGCAAAGCTACCTAAGAAGATTTCTGTAGCTTCCAAGGAAAAATGAGGACAGCAGGTCCTTAAGTTACAATAGCAGATACGCTACAAAGCAGCTAAAAAAAATGCTGCATGAATATCTACTTCTTCAAACGCCGTTTTTTACTTTGTTATTTTCCATAGCAAAGCAGGAGGGAAGTGTCTCTTTCTTCTACCCTGTAATTTAACTGGTTTAAAAAGGGTTCAGCTTCAAGACTAGGCACCTAAAGCAGCGGCCAGTGTGGGCACATCCCCCAGTTTAGGCTGAGTTTGCACTGTAGCAGCAGGAGATCAAATCAGCACAGTCAGGGCAGGTATCCAGGTCTCCAAAAGAGATTTTGTGAGCTCTGGAGCTTTGTAGATTCCACTGACTGATTCCTTTGGTGACCTGTGATGGGGTCTGAGGGAAGGGCTGGAGCTGTCCCAGGGAAGGTTTAGGTTGGATTTCAGGGAAAGGTTCTTCCCCCAGAGGGTGCTGGGCACTGCCCAGGGAATGGGCACAGCCCCAGAGCTCCAGGAGGGTTTGGAAAATGCTCCCAGGGATGCCCAGGGTGGGATTGTTGGGGTGTCTGGGCAGGGCCAGGAGCTGGACTGGATGAGCCTGGTGGGTCCCTTCCAGCTCAGGATATTCCATGATTCTGTGCTATAATTCAGTTTCCCACACACCCACTCCCCAGGAAAATCCCCAAGATTTCCAAAGGGCCATGAGTCTTTTCCAGAGGCAGCATCTTGTCTGCCAACCCCAGCACCAAGCTAAGTTTTGAGCATGTTGGTCTGTGAGCTGAATCTCATTCTTCTTTTCCTTAATTCCATGTTTATGTAAATCTTTATGTTGCTCTACGTTAAGGAACTTTCAAACTTCAGAAAACATGGTTAAAATTTTGATGTAAAACAGGCAAAAGTGGACTAAACTAAAGATGTATATTCTTTCAAAGTACTCCTTGTCTCTGTATGAGATAAGCAATATTTGGAGGTTTCATTAAAATAGTAAATACAATGCTCTGTGCAAAACCAAGGCAAAATTGACTGAATATGAAAGGTTGTTATTTTGTTATCTGTATTTATAAATTTAGTAGTAGAGAATGAGCATTCTGAATGAAAAAGGTTCAGAGAAAGAAAAAGCTATAGTTGTTCTGGGAAAGCAGCTTAACAGTAATAAATGAATAAATACATAAAACATTTAACTCAGCAAATGAAGGTTAAGACAAGACTTGCTGATGTTCTGTGTAAATTCATCCTCTGAGGCTTCTGAAAGTGAAGGGCACTTTAGTCCATCGGAAGGAAAAAGAAGTATAAGAAACTGTAAAATGCACAAATTTAACAATTAGCATCATTAGTCATCAGAACAACAACTCTATCATTTATCTTTGGATTGAAAGTTAATGACTTCCTAAAAGACATTCTAGGTCAAGTACATGTTTTTAATTTTGGTGTAGCAATAGCTTGGAGAAATTTTCTAGTAAAATATTCAAAACATGGAGTTAATGAAGTGACTAAACTGTGATCATTTACAGATAAAAGGGGGAGAAAAGATACTTTTATTTTCAAATAATCAGATGATCTCCTCTGCCTGCATCAACACATGACAGAAATATGCATTAGTTAGATTTTTAAGAACTAGAAAAGATTTTATTTGTTGCCAAGACCTATTCTTTCCTTGTTTTCCTGAGTTCATTTTTAACATTATTTTTTAATCAAAATCTGTGTTTTTACATAGGATGTGCATTTGCTTGAAAGTGTCTAAATGGTAGAACAACCATCTAGAATTTCAATTTAAAGCCAATTGCAAAGAAAAGATAAGCAGTGATGTACCTACTTATCAGAGCTGGAATTGTAAGTATTGTCAATTATACACATTTCTGGGCTAAAAGTAGGTGAGAATATAGTAATATATAGTGTATATTACTATAGTATAGTATTTTTGCTATTTGTATATGCTCATTGACTACCAATGTATTATTTTGGTTATTAACATTTGCAATAGCCAATTTACTATTTGAATGTATTACTTCATAAACCCCCAGTCAATTTGTACATTAAGAAATTGGGTGACTGGCACCAAATTTTTATGTATTGCAAGAATATGCTTATCAATTTTCACCTTTGACTTTGCAATTCAATGTAGGAAAATGCAAGAAGGAAAGAATTAGGTAATGCACTTTATCTATTTTTTAATTCCTGTGTACAATAAATCACACATAGTGAAGCATCTTCCCAAAAAGATAATTAAAATTGAAATAAAGAAGTATGAAGTGCCTTTTTGGAGAAGAAATGAGAACAGCTGGAAAAATAGTGATTCATTAGTGTGATCCATAAGGGAAAGTGGAAAAAGAGACAGGGAAAAAGAAAAGTCTCAACACTCTCTTCTGATAGGAGACTTTTTAAAAATCTACTGACTAATGGTGGTTTGTGGGACAGATGGATGGAATTCACTTACTATATTTCTTGCAATTATTTAATGTCACAGGCATATATAAATAGTATTTATTTTCCCTCCTGCTCTCTTTCCCTCATTCACAAGCTCCAGCCCTCCTCCAGTTTTGACTATTTGAAACCAAAACTGCAATCCTGAAGTTCAGCTGCCACTCTACCCCAGATGCTCTTCAACTCTATTTTTCAGTGGTTATTTTCCCAATTTCTGCTTTTTGGCATGACCAGACCCTCAAAGCTCTTGTGTCACCGAAAACACGGATGTGAGCATCCCACCTCTGGGATGCTGCCCTGATGTAGGAAATTCACCTGCTGGAATTATTTTCCCTTTTGTGTTTGAGTGTGGATTAAAAGGAAACAGTGGCTTAATGGTGATGGATCAATTTCAATACAAGCTGGAGTAGATGTGGACTCTCTTTGCTACATCTATTCTTGAACCTGTCTTCCTTCTCACTCTTTCATTTTGGTGAGCATCTCACACTTTTTTAATTTGTTTTCTTTAAAAGAAAGGCACATCTGCTCTTGTGATATTGAAAGCTAAATCACAAAGACCTTCCTTTAGTAAACGGTTTGTGCTGTTGGTGCCTAGTGACAAAAAAATAATAAATTTTGTATCTGAATACTGAAGTCCTGGAGATTGGTTGGATTTAAAAGATAAACTATTTCCTGCGTAGGACCTAAAGTAAACCAGGTGTAGGGCTGGCAGGCAAAGAACTAGGCAGAAAAATTTAAAATCAAAAATTGTAAGTTTTTACTTGCACTCTCATAAAGAGCAACTTGAATTGTCTGACTGCTTTTACATAGCCAGAGAATGGTTCTCTGGAAACTGAGGGGAAAATAAAAAACAACTCCAAACAAAAAAGAAAATCAAATACAATTGAAGAAAAAAGAGCAGGGGATACGACAGTCTAAACCACAAGAAGTGAGAAATAAAGGTTGACAAAGGTGAATTAGAAAATGCTTCTATTTCAACAGAGAAATTCTTTCCACAGTTATAACTAGGAGTCTGTAAAAAATTAGTAATTACAAAAGAAAATGAAGAAGAAAACCGAAGGAAGCAGGTTCTGACCTAATAACATCAAGAAGCAACACAAGGACTTGCAGTCCCCTGTGGTGAGACATAATGTTTGAAGTATCTCGCTTAATTATAGCTCTGCTAATTTGTAGTAGTTGTTAAATAAATTTACTGTATCCTGTAGTCTTTGATAATGAAGTAGTGGTGAAATGGCACAAGGTTTTATTTTTGCTTCAGAGTCTCACAGTAAGGCAGAGGAGACATTTGCTCACAGGGCTGAGGATGCCCTGCTTGCTTTTGTTTAAGCTCTCCTTGGTGAGCACATCAAAAAGGTTTTCTCAATTGGCAGCCCAAGCAGATTCCTCATGTGGGTAATGAGGGTGAAATCCCCTAAAATTAAGGCTTCTGATACTGAGCATGGTGGCACAGAAATCCTGCATCTCAGATTTCATTCTGCAAGACAAGAACTGTTTTGCAGTAGTTGTACACTAATTTTGGAGTCACTTTGGATACACCCTGGGGTCACAGTTAACAGCAGAATTTGATTGCCAGTAACACAGGCTGAACTGTGGGAGTTGTCAATGGGGAAGTGCAATTAGGTCGTGGAGAAGAATTGTTCCCCCTGGTATCTCCTCATTTTAAACCAGATTCATTTAAGATGAAGCTATGCCTCATTGTTCTTTAGACAGTCCCAAGAGGCTCTGGCAGCTGGACTAGGCAGAAATTCATCCTGATGGCAACACAGTGATCAAAGCACTCTGGAATGGCTGCATGCTTACCAAATGTGTTTTTACAAAAGCATTATGTGTGTATTTTATAACCAGAATAAATGTGCTGGCAACTGAAAACTGGAAGCCTGTTACTGGAAATTATTTTTGCAAACTGTACTTATCCAGCAGCTATAACACATTTTAACATCTGCTGTTACCTTCCTGCAGCGTATGGAGTTTGCTGTTACTAGGAATTTAACAAGCCCAGGGCCTTGATCAGCTGCTTTTCAAATGCCTTTATCATAGGAGGAATTCTTTAGGGAAATGCAGCCATGGTGTGTCATAATGCATTTAGCAAATGACAAATGCAAAAGTGTTGAAATGCATATGCAGAGAAGGAAAAATGCATTTCCTGGGCTGGATACTCTTTGGGCTGTAGAAAATAGTCTAAAAACAAATGAAGACTTAGAAAGTATCTTGTATAAAACCCCACCAAAATCACTGTGTGTGGAAGCAGATGAACAAGAGGATGGTTATAAAATATGTGTAAAAAAGATCTGGGTTCATCAAAATACTCCAGCTGTTTTACTCTGAGGGTAGGAAGGAACAATCCCAGTTAAATCAATCTCATGGCTGATTTGCATTGTTTCACTGAGACAAAGCATCTCAAGCAGCACAGAATTCCTGAACAGTTTGTGTCTGTGCAGTGCCTTGATCCCTGCTTTGCATTGTCCCTCACACAAGTCTCAGTTTTGCTCTTTTCATAAATTATTCTCAAAACCAATGAACAAAGGCAAACTAATTCCACTAAATTCTTAAGCTAATCAATGTAACTCTTATCTAAGAGAGGCTTTTTGAGGTCTTGGACTTAGATGCTCTTAAATGGTGACCTAGGGCCACATTAAGATCAGTTTTAGAAGACCTGTTTTTTGTAAGGGAGTCTTGGTTCTCATGTTCTTGCATTCTTTTCCTGTCCCTTGTTGTGTTGTTTCTCATGTTTTTCAGAATTATCTGTTTTTCTCACCTCTCCTGTGCCTTATCAGCCATTTTTAATATCTATATCAGTAACAAGCAGAGCTAATTTCATCTAGAGAATTTATCACATTCTCTGTGGAATATTGGCTCATTTTATATTTCATCCACTTGCCGCAGACTTTATTGTAATTTACACTATCACTGAGTCACAGAAATGTAGATAAAACCCTTGTGCATTATAAAGTCATCTTCTCCTCATGTCCTTGCTTGGCAATTCTTTTGGGGTGAGCATGACAGACTCCTCCCTCTGATTATACAAAAAGTGTCTGCAATGATTTTGAGTAATCTCCTCAAAATGTATAATTTTCAAAAAGAATTGCTGTGGAAGACATGCATTTTCACTTTCTATCTTCCATTGCTATCTGTATTCTACAAAATTCCAACTTCAGCTTCCACACCTTGAAAATCTACTGCAGTCTTAGAGCAGAGATTCTACTCTGTTTTCTGTAAGGCCCTGAATCAATCTTATATTGGACCCGTGTCCTCCTAGCATTTCCTGCTCCTTGCAGTGATTCTGGCATCCAGCAGTTACAATGAAAATACTGTGGAGTGTTCCTTTTCAAAAGGAAAGGCAGGAGCACTGTCCTCTAAGCCTTGACCAGTCCAGCTGCTGCTTTCACGACCAGCCCAGCTGATTTGGAAAAGTCATCAGAGCAATAGATTGTTCAAAAAGGAGAGAAGAGATTGGTGCCACCCTGCTCAATTTTCTCACTGGGGTTGGGCTTGTCTCCTCTTGGATAGGCACCTTCTGCATGATCCTGGGAGAAAAGTCAATAGCTTGCATGACTGTGCTGAAATAGTGATCAACCAAGGCAGAGCAAATGGGTTTCATTATATAAACTCCTAAAAAGTAACAGGATACAGGTCTGTCTATGAATTATAAAGTAATGACATATGTAATAATTAAAGTTTTCTGCAGTACTGCAAGGGTAACTCTGAAACAGCAGCTGTAGAATCTTATGGACACACTCATAGGAGAAAAGTGAGGCTGTGACTCTAACTGCAAGCTGAAATAACTTCCTAATATTTACTCATAGGTCTATACTAGTATTTCTTTAAAGGAGTGTTGCATTGTCCTAAATAGAGCATGGAATTGTTATTTCAATTCTCTAATCAGTTGCTGCTGATTTATGATGACCAACTTGATTTCCTTTGTATATGTAATTAGCAATCTGCTCCTAGATTATTTGATTTATACTTCATAGAGTTTATATTTCTAAATCACTTTTTCCTTGGAAGATGCCAATATATTTTATCTCTTTTAGCTGACTGCAGCTCTGGTATCTGACTTTTTACCCTTCCAAGTCTCTCCCTCGCTGATGAGGAATGAGCAGTGTGTGATGCTGGTGCTGACACAATTTAATCACAATACAGATTTAGGACATTTAGCAGGAAAAAAAATCAAATGTTTCAAGAGGACGGTGCAAAGAAAAGCTCTCTATGCAGTGTGTTAAATGTTTTAACAAATTTGAATCTACATTAATCCTCCCTAGCTTTCAAGTTCAAAAAAGCAAATGAATGTGAAATCACCTGAAATGAAGTTTTGAATATCCCTTTTTCATCACTGTATATTTGCAGGTCTTAGGCTTTAGCAAATGAAATTTAATCCTATAAAGCATTAAAACAAAAAAGAAGACAAAGAAAACAATTTTTATGAAACTATTACAAAGTTGTGATAAGCATCAAATCAAAATTATTTATCTATCTGTCCTCAAAGACAGCAGAGAGGCAAAAAAATACAAAGACTTGGATATAGTGGTAGATTTAATTTAATTAGGTACAGACATTCTCAACTGGGGAGTAGGAATTAATGTCTGAGTGCAAGGAATCATGTTGGGAAACAGACCTTTGTATGAGGGTTAGCCCATGACTCTGGGCATGGCTAAAAAAAGGACTTTGGGGAAAACCTCTATTTTAGAGAAGCTCCAGGCAGCCAAATCCTTTGAAATTATGTGCACAATTAACCTGTTGGAGGACATCAGCAGTCAGGAATTCTAAGCCCACAACCTCACAGACCTGATTGCATTTTCCATACTGAAGGATATTCTCTGCAGGATCATCAGGTCCTGATTGGGAATGTCTCTGTTTCATGGTTAATATTTTCACCTGATGTCTGCATGTGTGGCATCTGAGCTCGAGTGCTGATGTCTGTCAATACTGCTGTAAGAGGAAATCCTCAAGGTGTAAGAGGAAACCCTAAAGCTGCAGCTGAAGGGTTTAGGTTGGATATTAGGAAAAGTTTCTTCACTGAAAGGGTGGTCAGGCCCTGGAGCAGGTGGCACAGGAAAGTGGTGGAGTCCCCATCCCTGGGGAGATTTAAAATCCATGTAGAGGTGGCACCTGGGGACAGGCTTTAGTGGTGTTTGGCAGTGCTGGGTCAAGGCTCAGTGGTCTTAGAGGGCCCTTCCAACCTAAACATTTTGATGAATCTGAGACTCTCTCACACTTCCGTGCTCTCTGCAGGAAATCCTCACTGCAGACCTTCCCATGCACCAGTGCCCATTCTTACTCAGCAGAGTTAAACTTGCAAACACTTGGTTTGACAGCTCTTCCTGTGATATTAGACCCAACAACCTGGATCTCAATAACAGCATAACTGAGGGAAAGTCAGAATTAATTAGCTCCAAGTAAACCAGAGCTGCAGGTTTATCCAGCTGGTAGAAAACATTTTGTGAACCTTTGTCAAAGATCATGAATCTGCTAATAATTTGATATATCTTCAGGAGTGCTTGTGGAGAGTGACAAGTGGCTGTTGTGGGCAGAATGACTCAGTACACTCAGATTCTTTAGATTATTTTAGAAATATACTTTAGTTCATGATATAATTTGGTCATTCTCTGAAAACTTTGGCTTTTAAAGAGGTTGAAATCAACCTGGAAGGTAAAATTACTTAAATTTTACTTAAATGCCAATGGTATGAAGTGATTATTGTAGCAATAGGGCACTGGGCTCCACAAAATAACTTTTTGCCAGGAGCTGAGAGATCCAGTTCTGCCATCACCACTTTGTGTGGTGGAGCCCAGTGTTCCTGGACATGGCTGAACTCCTGCCTGCCCACAGGGAGCAGGGAATTAATTCCTCACTTTGCTTTTCCTGGAATATAAAAATAGACATGCTAGAACACATCTATATTGATTTTTACATATGTTGTGTTCCCATTCAGCCAGAAAATGTAGAAATTGGAACCTCTATTGACATTTACATGTTGAAAATGTTTTTCTTGTCAAAGTTAGCAGCCCAAACAGCTCGTGGCTGTGCTACACTCACAAGGATATCACAGGGACTGCATCCCAACCCATTTTGACATTTAACTCATTTGCAGAACCAATGTAGAAGACCCCTTCCCTTCTTAATTATTTTAGGAATAATCCTGATATTGTATCTAATCAAAAGGAGGTTTCTAAAAATGATATTCTCTCCCATTCATCATAAAAAAATAATAAAATAAATGCAGCATAATATTGCATTTCTGCCTGTTTATTATTTAAGCTGAAAATTCTCTCCTTCACAGATAAGCTTGGTTATCTTTTGTCTGTGGCTCTTGAAACTTTGGAATGGAATGGTTGTGAGTAGCACATTTTACATTTGGTATGCAGAAAATCAGGCACGGAACTGATGAGGGAGGCAGGATGTGGATTTACCTTGATTAACAACTGGAACACATTGTCTCCACTTTCTGCTTTGTCTCAAGTTTTTAGTGTAATTTTTGTACAGTTTTTTCTATCTGTGCATGCCATACTCCATCCTCAAAAATGGGAAAAGTGTGACTTGATTTCTTTCACTCTTCTGCTATTTAAAGTGTGATGCCTTGCTATAACATTTGCTGCAGTGAAACTCCAGTTTTAATTTCTGTCACCAGGTAAATCCCAAATACCATTTGTTTGATGTGGGAATTATGCCATAAAGTGAATTATGTTCCCTTTCAGACCACAGCGCTGCAACTACAACTTTTCTCTTGCTCCATCTTTAGTTCCTCCCCAAAATCCTTAAAAAGGTTTACCTTGGAAGCTGGCAGGAAGAGTAATATGAAGAATGGACTATTAGAGCTTCAAATTAGGGATAGCATTAAGCATACTGAATTCTCTTCTTTCATAGCAGCACATTAGTAAAGAGTCAATTATTAGCTCTGCTACTTGATTTATTCCAACATTTTGAATGTATTAGAGGTCAATGTATTTAAGGTTTTTTTTGAGGTTTTTTAATTATTATTTCAAGTGGAAATTAGGTTCTCAGAGGGTAAGTAGATTATAATAGATCCCAGCTCCTGGGCCTATGCTCTGCTATGTCAGTAGGATTTATTGTAACTCATACCTTCAGAGAATAAGAATTAAGTGTAATTTTCACTTTTAGTTAATGAGATTATATGCTGTTCAATAGGTATTTTCAGTGTGATTCAATAGTGAATTCTGACTGAGAGATTCAGGCTTTGGCTTTATCAGTATGGCTTCTTAATTTCTGATCTTTTTGAGCTTTTCCAATTCGAACTCACATTTCCATTTTGATATGCAAATTTATCATCAGATACAGTTTTAGTGCTTCACTTATGAGAATATTGAGCTGTGTAGGCCCAGTGAAAGCTCACTGAACATCTGAATAAAGGCAGGGAGTTTGTAAAGCATAATTTTTATTTAAGAGTTAAACAGGTGAATATATCTTGTCCCTGGAAATGTTCAGTAAATGTTCAAATGTGGTGATTAGAGACAAGAATTCAAGTGGACTTGACAACGTTGGGTTGATGATTGGATTTGATGACCTTGGAGGTCTTTTCTAACCTGAACAATTCCATAATTCTGTGACAATTCCATATATCCTAAAAGGGAGTGGAATGAGACATCACCACTTGCACTGTTGGGGCAAAACCTCAATGTACAAATGAGCCTGGGAGTATTGAGAACATTACAGAATTCATTGTTTATTAAATTAAACTTTTGTAACCTTATAGGATTTTTATTGTCCTGATTTCATTAGGGTGTAATGATGCAGGAAGCTCGAATTAATTCAATTTAATAACTGATTTACTGTTTGCTCAGAAACTGAACTCATATGGTTATTTATTGAACTATCTGGATAGATTTTTTCTTAATTCAAGCAAATGCAAACCAAAGCAGTTGCAGAATTTGCTGTATCCCATGTCAGAACATGATATGACTATTCAGGCAGAAGAAGGGCTCAGATTGTTCCTGTCCCTCATTTAGGCATGAAGTGGGGAGAAAGAAGCAGCAAAGAAAAATCAGAGTTTTTTCATCTGTAGGCTATGAACAATTCTTGCTTTGCCTTTGCCATCAGTCTGAAATTATTGTCCTTACTGCCACCGAGGACCAAACAAATTAACTTTCAAACTTGAGTGCAAATAATTTTTTGATAGATTATGATCCTCTCTGTGTAAGAGGTAAACCTAATTCTGATTATTTTTAGAAACAAAAGGTTTTTAAAACATTTCTGGCTCCCTACTTTGGCAGGTCCTTGGAGTAAGGGGTACAGAGAGAACTGGAAAAGTTCTAATAAGGCCTCTTCTTCAAGAGACCTCAGTTAGAAATATTTCTGAGCTACCTTGTCTTTGTATCAGGATGGATTGGGAAAAGAGGCAAATTGAGGACATGGGAGATAATTTTTTTATTTTATTTTATTTTTCACTTTGACTGATTAGAAGGCTTTGGTATTGTGATATTTATGATCTTTATATCACTCCCCACCTTGCAGTTTAAAAACTGCATTTTTTAAAAATTTCTTTATATTTTCAAGCAGACACTTTGCCTGATATGGTATATTATTAGAAAAATAATCCATATATTCCTGCAGATGCACGTAGAGTTCAACAGTCAGAAAAATGTTAGAACTGGTAGAATTTATTAGATATTAGAATATCTTCCCACTGGTTTGTTTTGTCCTAATACCTGTTTGGTCAATGTCTGACAATCTTTGTGATCCAAGAAACTACAATATAGAAAGACTTAAAAATCTTCTACATGTTTATTGATTGCCATGTATAAAGAAGAGATTGATTTTTCTTCACAGTTATTAATAAATTTCAAACTGAAAAGGCTGTTTTGAGAATCTGTGTGAAATAATCTGACAATCTATAAGTTTTTTTATAAGTAAATACAGACCAGCCAGATTAGAGGGGCTCTTTGTCTTCAATTATGATAAAGGTTCCAACACTGAAATAAGAATCAGACTTATCTATTTTCCTGAATGAGAACCTTAATTAAAGAGAAAATAAGTAAATTACTGCAAATATAAAATAGAAAGCAATTTCCTCATGATAGATTTACCTGAACTCAGTCTCTGGGGACAGCAGTATCCTATGGTCTCAATTTAGGAAGAAATGAGATCTTGCTTTGGAATTTCAGACCCTGCCCTTGCAATTTAACTTTGACCCTAGTATGGAATTCCATGAAATCTTGAAATTTCAAAAAATCCTCCTTCCTTATCAGCTGCAACTACCATTACCCTACAGAAGTGCACTTTTCTGTACTGTGGATTTGTGGGAGGGAAGAAGGAAATCTATAGATTCTGATACAATAGGAAAATTTCTCATTGTGCTGGGTTTGAACCCAACTAAAACCCTAGGCTAAATCCTCATCTGGTGTTACCTAAAATTAACTTCAAAGGAGAAAGAAACCTTAAAGTGCATCAGGTAAGGATGTCCCTTCAGGATAAGAGTAGCATCTTACAAGCATCCAGGACACTTTAATTTAAATATTGCATTGTGCTGCAAATGGAAATTCCATCACATAAGTGGAAGCTGCAAAAGAAAAGGCAGGCTCTGCTTGACAATTTTACAAATTATTTAGATAATTATTTGTTGCTGGGGAAGTTAATGTCAGGACTGTTTGGTGAATAAAGTGGTTTCTTATGTTGTTGGTGGCTTGTATCACAGTTGTTAGCTCAAGAAAAGAGCTGGGGTAATGGGGATGTTCTTACTATCAATACTTATTATTTATTAAGACTGTCATTGTGAGTGGAGTGTATAAAAAATACAAGGCAGGGCAGGTTTTTCCCTGATAAGACTTGGATGAACTCATTAAATAAATCCTGGCTGAGACAGAAATTGAAAATTAGGAAGGGAGATGGAAAAAGAGAGGTCAGGCATAGCCAATAAAATTGTTTATTCAGAGTCTAAGTTGTAACTATGGACAGGTGAAGAAGCTTTACCTGAGCCTGAATGGGAGTTGATAAAATCCCAGGTGAGGAAGAGGAGAAAAGAAGAAATAGAGATGCTAGACCAGGGTAGAGATGCTTCTTTAATGTGTCCTCAATTGGCTGATGTGTTACAACACGATTTCCTTATTACCCACAAACAACAAAAATGTTGCTTAAGTTTACAGGAATAGAAAATAATTAAAAATACTTCCACTGGAGTCTGATGGAAAAAAGAATTAGAGACATAATTCATTTGTCTATAGGTGGTGTTTCAGCTTTTTTTATTGCTGTATTCCTACAGAAAATATTCAGACTGAACTCTTGGATTCATCAGCTGAAAGCTTTTGGGAACCAAGTTTCCCAGAAGCCTTGGTTGGAGTAATCATCAGACTCTATTAACACAACTCTTTCATAATGAATTCCTGTGCCCCATATAATTTTGAGTTGATTTTCATGGAGAAATTGTTCTTGAAAAAGACTGTGAAATGAAAATCTTATTGTTATTCTGAAGCAATTTCTGAATGATGATAGCTTTATTAAATCTATTTAATGCAAATTAACTAAAATCAAGTATTCTTGAACTTGTGTGACTGTATAAAGCCATATATGTGCAATTCTGAAATAACACCACTTGTCATATTCCTTATGAAGATAAATCTTGTGTATAGAGGTATGACAGGGCATCAGAACAATTATAATTATTAGAATATCTTTTCTATTGTCTCAGAAAAAAAAATGCTAGTCATTTAGAACATAATAATTACTTCTAACTGCAGAGTGGTCTGAAAATTTTGACTATTGGGCTCCACTCCACTCCCAGAATTCAAGTATTTAGAGAAAGCAGGTCTATAAGAGAGGGTTGGCCACAGCATATTTGAAGGTGATTGTGAGTTCCTTTTGAAAAGGCCCCAGGGAAGCTCGCAAAGGACTTTAAATAAATTCTCATGGAAAAATTCATCTGGAGAGCTTGGAGTCAATAAAGCCTCCAGCTCTTCACAGTTCTTTATGGCTGAGTCCTCGGGGATTGATTCAAGCCCCCAGAGGCAAAGACACCACGTCCTCCACGTGCTTGGGTGCAAATGTGAGATAGCACAGGGGGCTCAGCCCCGAGAGGGGGGACACAGCAAACCCACAGCCAAAAAGCTGAAATGAGGAGTGGGATTGGTGCCTTTGGCATTAATAACACTTCTGCTGCCCTGCATTTCATGGGCCTACATTGAATAACTCTGAGTAGAAAAGCTGGGATAGAGTAGAAATCTGTGTGGGATGGAAGATAAATTTAGGTCTGTAATGAGGGACAGTTTGAGTTATGAGCCCAGTGTATCAGCTGTTAAAGACATTTTTCTTTGCTGCATAAAATGCAGAACTTTCGAAATGTTTTCCGCCCAACAGTATTTCTTTGGCTTTCTGTGGACGTTATGGGTTTCTTAAAAGGAAAAAATTTGCAAATAATGTGAAAAGCTTTAAACAGAACACATGACTGGTTTCCCACTGCCTATATTCAAGGGAGATGAAGCCCAGCTCTGACCAAGCAGTTATTTTATATAAAAGATATAACACTTCAGCAGATGCAAGGAATGTACAAGATAAATCTGTTCACATAATTGAAAACGATTTCTCTTTTTTGAGTTAAAGTAAATAACCAATTTTGTTCATTTTAACAAGTTTGTCCAAATTTGCTGAGAAAATATGCAAATTTCTGACTTATTTAAAATCTAATCAGAAGATATGGAGACTGTTTATCCATGGTTTCACCATTTTATCTGTGCACCCCATCTGAAACACTTGATGTTTGATGGATAAAAGGAATTTTTTCTACCACTGGTTATCCAGTGACCTCCAGATTTTAGGAGAAAAGAACAAACTTCAAGACAGCATCATGAATTAGGGTATGGAAAATTTGATCATTGCTTGTCCCTTACTTTGCTGTGCTCTAAAAGAGAATTTCTTAAGAGATTGTTCTGGTTTGAAGTGGAGATGGGACTACAAGTGTGCAAGGTGTGGTTTCCAGAAAAAAAAACAAAACCAGGACAAAATGAAACAAACTAAAAGACAAACAAACAAACAAAAGCAAGCAGAAAGAAACAAACAAAAAGGCCAGTGATTTGACCCCTACCCTTTTTTGTTTTGTGCCCTTATCCCACAAAAGGTGGCATCTTCTAAGAAGAAATAACAGAGAAATTCCATTTTCAAGGAATTCCTGTTATGGGAAATACCCTTTTAATGCCTTTCAGTGCTGTTTCTCACATATCTGGGAATATTTACTATCAAGCTAGCAAAGCAATTTATGCTCAAAGCTAAGCTGTCTAGTACAGAGCCAGGGCCCTGCAGAACATGGGAATCAATATTCTGTGAAAAGATGCAAGAATTTCACACTGGGCAGAGGTGCAATGACCTGTCCTGTAGCTTGTGTCTCCTGCTAATTTCTAATATTCAAAATTATCTTAAAACTAAAGGACAGTGTTCAATAACTTCTCAGAACTTTTAACATTACCTGCTATAACTCTACACAATTTTTGTAGTCTCTCCAATGTCCAGCCTTGCCAATGTCCAGTCTTTATTTCAGCCTGTTAAACTGGAAGAAGTTTTGTTTGGCTGTCAGTAATGCTCTGATGTTCTGTGTGGGTTAGAGCTGAGGTGGGCTTCTCTTGTGCCCATAGAAAGCCCCAAACTTTATCCTTCAAGTGACTCTTACCCATCACCCTCTTCATAAATCCTTTCAACAATTTAATCAGAATCCCTTTTAATAGTAGGACTTTTTTTTTTCAGCAGCTTTAACTATCCTTGTGTCCTGTATGCTGTTTCACACTTCTGACAGGGTAGAGAAGGGAAAGTGAGAGGACAAGGAATGTAATTTCATTGAGCTTCCCCTTGAGCAGTGCCAGGGAGAGGTTGGAAGGGAAAGAGCCACGACTTCCAGAAGCCCCATAATCTTCTCCTTCTTCTGTCCTGAACTTGAGTGTGAGTGCAGCAAACTGATGGGTCAGACCCCCAGCTCAGCTTCCAGCAGAGGGTACCAAAGCTGGGGGGTGGAATGTTCAGAAGTTGTCACCGGGACTGAGAGACTCCTCTGGCTCCATCCATCCACCCACCTCCCCAGCCAGCCAAGCCATTCCCATCCCCTGGTGCCAGCAGAAGCTGGAGTGAGTCCCAGCCTGTTCCCCCTCTGAAGGCACAGTTCTGTTATTGGAGGGATGCGGGGAGTGCTCTTGGCACAGAGGTCTTTTGGCGTGGGCAAAACCCAACTCAAAGCAGAGTGAAGTGCAGATATCACTAACAGAGCATCCCCAAGTGGCACTTTATACCGAGGAGAGGATGCTGGGGGAAGAGGATGGGATTTGGTGTAAAGCTGGGAGGATGTCAAGATTACTCGTTCCCTTTTGGGAGTGACAGCAAACACCATGACTCAGGGACTGGCAGGACTGTGGGACTGAAAACAGGCTACCTTTGGCTCCATCTGTGTTGGACTCTGACACAGCATCTGGCACTACTCCTCACAGTCTGGAAAGCTTGGCTGATCTGGGTAGAGAAGTTAAAAATATCCAGGCTATCCATGAATTTCCCCAAAAAAAACCTATTTTCCTGCAGTATAGAGAGGAAAGGAGTCAGAAGATACCAAAACCAGAGCATTTAAATGGCACCAGATGGATAGTTTTGACCAAGGGATATGAGGTCAAGTGTAGAGAGGGAAGGTTGTATGAATGTGGTAATTTAAATCTCTCCCTAATCAAGAGACCTGTAAACAAACAGGACAGAGAAGGCAAAAACTGGCCAGTCATGTTTGAATTCTCAGGCATGAAATCTAAGCTGGAAATCCTTTATGCATGAAAGGAAAACCCCAAAGTGCCTGTCAGGAACAAGTCTGTGTGCATTGTTGCCAACACCATACTCAGAAAGGAATTCTGATGGAGCCTGTGATTATTAAAAATCAGAATGCAAGGAAAGTTGCTGGGGTCAGGATTAGATGTTCATAAATCACAGACCACTGAGAGTTACAGGGCTCTAAATACTAATTCATTAAAGTTGTATGTAATGAAATTGCTGGGGGGGAATTTACTGTGGACTCCCTATTCTCAATAAGGAATGACCTCAACTACATCAAAAATTGTGTTACGTGGAATAATTTTAGCTGAAAAGTTTTAATTTGACATAGTGACAAAACCTGCTTAGATTTAAAAACATCAGAAATAGGGCAAAGTCTGCAACACGGGAAAATTTTATATTTTCAGTAAAAATTTAAAATCACTAATTTAAAATATAGCAGCTCTGCAACTAACCCATGATTATTGCCTGGTCAGATTTTCTTTGCGTGAAGAATTTGTGGCCAACAATGAAATGTGGAGTGTGACAAATGAAACCAAAGGAAGTGGGGAGCTACAACAGGTATAAGTATTAAAAAATTATGATAGAGGACATTTTAAAACTAGATTTGCCTTTCCCCAAGTTTGGAGTTCACAGGAAGGGGAGGACTGCTTGTGATTGTGAAGAAAATTAAGACAGCTGATGGGGTAGCAGCTTCTGTCAGGTGCAAATGAGCTGAAAATGTTGATGGCAAGGGCAGGGTTTTGCTCAGTTTGGGAAGGGGTAGAGCCTGTCCGGGCAAAGTCTGAGGAGTGGAAGTGGGAAAAGAGCTCACACAGGGGGGTGGATGGTCACTGATGTCACCCCAAAGAGAGCCAGAACGAGAAACAGCTGCAGCTCCCTCACCCCCTGTCATCCCACAAAGGTGATCGAGCTGTCCTGGTCTTCAGGATGGAAAGAAAACTTGCAAATCCCACTGAATTAGCAAACCAAGGAAATGTATCCCAAGCACCGAGGGAGATGGCCAAAGGGCCCTCTGAACCATGAATGTTTGTTAGTAACCAAGTCTCGATGGCAGTTTGGAAGATTATTAATTTCAGTATGGAAAAGGGCTAAAATGAATTATGTGGGGAAATGTACAGCATCAATCAGTTGATTTATTCCAGATAAAGTAGTATAACCAGTAAAATATGGAGACAGATACCAGTAACAAAGGACTAGAAGAAAAAAACCATAAGATTTATGTCAGCATTGCTTCAAAGAAGTTTTTTCAAAACAAGAGCATGTTTTATTTGACAGAATTTCAGGTCTAGCCAAAAAGGTCTGCTTGTGATAGAGAAACTTTGGCTTTCTCAGAGTATTTGACATATGACTGGCTGTCATTTGAATAAAAGAAACTTTCCATACATAGAATGAACAAAGAACATTAGGTGGATTAATAACTTTGTAAGAGACAGATCTCAAGTTCTTAATCAGGAGATGTCATTAAAGAAATTATTCCTCATGGGTTCCTGTCCTTTATCCAACAACTTAGATCTTGTCAGACCGTGGGTGCAGCAGACAGACTGCTGGGGTATAAACAATGTTGGCATGATCTGAGATGCCTGGGAAAATGGTCACAGCTCACCAGAATATTCTGATATAATTTGGATGCAGTGATACAATTGGAAATACAGAACTCTATTTTTCCTACAGGACAGGGAAGTCTCCTGGAGTGCCTGGATGTAGAGAAGATTTAAGAGTTGCCTCAAACAGTCTTCTCATTTTTCATTTCAATAACAGACTGCAACAATTGATTTTTTTAACAACTGACTGCAACAGCTCTTTTTCTGTGTTCTGTTTTGATTCTGTTTTTGTTTTGTACTTGGGAGAAATTTTCAGGTATTGATGAATTCTTAAGACCTTGGGGTTAACTATCCAGACAACATTTCAAACAGTTTTTGTGCATTGGATCTTTAGATTGTGTTAGCATTGAAAAATTCTCAAAAGAAAGTTCTTTTCAAAATTAGTTCTCCCTCATTCTTCTCTGTTGTGCTCTATGGTATTTTATTAAATTAGTTATGTGTAAGAGAGAGGAAGGGAAGACTGGCTTGAGAACATTTACAGCAAAATTATTTTCCTCTTACTCTTTATGCAAAATGGGGCTGATGAAGGAACAACAATTTGACAGCCTCTTAAAGCAGTCTGTACCAACCATATTGAAATAATGATCACTCAAATTACGCTTTTATGAATTATGCTTTTATTTCCTCAGATTGATGATTGCATTATTCCTTACCATGCATAAAAAAAATAACCTACATACTGAAAAGAGAGAAGAAAGGAAAGAAAAGAAAAAAGTCTGTATGTAATACAAAGAGAAATGACTCTGACTGTCTGAAAAATCAAATAGGAGGCACCAAGCATAGCTAAGCCCCAGGCAGATGTGAGAGCATTTTGGCTGGCAGGTGAGCTGGACTCATACCTATTTCCTAATGGAAATGGTATTTATACTCCATCAGTCCCTTCAGGTGTTCTGGTAGACTTATTCCAATAATTCTACCATTATAATAAATTCGGTGAAATCTTATTGAGTCCCATCATTCTTGCTGAGAGATGCAGAATGGGGTAGTTACTGCTGAATTGTGAGCTACCAACTGGATCTCTGTTATACTTAGGAGGAAATTTTTTATTCTTTTCCTGTATTTTCAAATTAAGGCTGGCAGGTATTCAGCTTGCAAACCTGTGGGGGTGAAATGGGATTGTTTATGCCTTTAATCCATAGAGGATGTCTAAATGGATATCCCAACGGGAAGACTACTAGCAAGATATCCTAAAAAGACAAAAACTTCTGAAGGTGTTTTGCAGTTATAACTTGCCATTGCCACTTTTAATTGCTTTTGTTCAGCACTACGTGGAAGCTCCTCCAGTGAAAGCACCTCAGGACCCATGAATATGGCAATTCTTTAAATCTGTGCTCATCTCACAAAGCAATGCTGCTCTCATGCGGGGACAAATCTGAAACTCCTTTATTGATTGCAAGTGCTCCAAATTTAAACTTGGACACCTGATCCTCATTTCACTACTGCTGGAACACTACAGGCCATTTCTCTTTCTAATTTCTTTCTGTTTGAGGGATTTGGGTTTTTATCTGGCTGATTTCAGTGGCAGTGATTTCCCTCACAAGTGAGGTAACAAGTATCAATACTAGAACAGAAGCAATATCAGTGAAGCTTTGATTTGAAACCAGGTCTGTCAACATAGAAGCCATAATACAGTAGGAGAGAAAGTGAGAGATAAAGATAGAAAGAGAGAGAGAAAGAAAAAGAAAGAACAAGAAAGAGAGAGAGAAAGAAAGAAAATGAAAGAAAGAAAAAAAGAAAGAAAGCTGCTAAAAAGCTAGGAGCATTTGTTGATATTTACAAAAATACTGGAGAGGGTAGTGCTTCCATGTATTTTGACAGTATTTTTGAGCTTAATTTAGGGCTTAAATTTATTTCTTTGACAGTGCAATCCTTTAGGAAAGAATGAGATTGCAGCAGGTAAAATTGGATGCTCATAGCAAGAAGTTTTTATTCTGTTCCTGTATTTCAAAATGACCAGTGTCAACCTACTGCACTTTTCTTTGTTACTCAATGCAGAGTGCTAATTAGGGATGTTGACTTATCTTCTAATTATTTCTTTATTCAAAAATTGAAACTAGTGCTAATTAGTCTGGCTATATAAAAACAACAATTTCCAACTGGTTTGCTTTTAGCTCCATTTACTCCCTACACAGAGAACTCGTTCTTGTTTTGATTTTTAGCGTGTGCATAAATGGGCTTCGCTACCAAACAATTGTCCTGATGGCAAAAATCTTCAGTAATTCCCAGAGATTCCCTTGTGTGCAGAGCTCTGTATGTTCTGCCCAAACATGGAGATGTGGCTGTACATATGCTCAAGGGGATGTTTAGGTTTTTGCCTTTTCTTTTAAATACTCAAGCCTTGCTTAGGGACACTGTTCAGTTTTTTATTCAGCTACTTGCCAGACACAGATCAAGACTGGAAGATGTTTTTAAATATTTTCCCTGAACATCCTGTTTCCAACAGGGTGAAGATTGGATGTGCTGAGGAAAACTTTCTTCCTCCCTTCTCCTCATCCTGTAAGGCTGGGGCCATATCAAGAGTCTTATTTTGTTTATTCTTTAGAGAATTTAGTGGTGGTCATGCCTGACCGATGGGTTTAGTGGCCTGAGAGGTGAAGCTCCTCTCTCAGACTGGTTCTGCCACTCTCCTGGTGTCAAACTGGGCTGCAACAAGGGAAGGGGAGGTGAAGATTAGAGCAAACTAAGAGAGCAGAAGGCACACAGAGGAGAGAGAGAAACCATGTTAAGCAAGAGGAATTGGTTTTCCCAGAACCTCATTCAGCCTCTGGGGGTGACTCTGCACCGATCTCTCCATTGGCAGTCACGGCTGGAGTGTCCAAGTTGTCACCTCAGGCAGGTGAACTCCATCTGAACTCTCTCCCAGTGCCTCTATTGCCTCCCACATCACAGCTGGGAGGCAGCAGGAGCTGCAGTTCCCTCCCTGGACAAGGGTGAAGTGCAGGTGCAGCAGCACAAAGGGCACGGAGGGGTCACCTGGGATTCCAGGCTGACCACTCCTCATTTCCACTGGCAGCTGCCCAAAGGCCACACTGGATTTTGGGGGTCAGAGAATACTTTGAGGATGCTGCTGATGAATGCAAGAAGTTTGGCAAACTGGTTGTGTGACTCATACTTCCCCCCACCTCCTTCCCATCTCCTCAATGAGAATCCTTATCACAACCACTTCACATTTTAGGGTTATTTTCTGGGAGGTTTGGCAGTCACTATCAGTGGCCCTCAAGTCTTTCACTATTAACTGCTCTTTTGTACTGTATTTTTAAACATCAGATCTGGCACTTTTTTCTTTTTTTCCTCCAGGTGTGTTGCCTGAGCTTGACATTTTGTTTAAGCTTTGCTTTTCTTACTGCAATTCTCCATACAAGTAAATTAGTTCGGAACATGTTTAATGTTATTATTATTCACTGGATACCAGGTACTTTATTAACTCCAGCTTCTGGCACTATCCTGCTTTTACAGAGCCCTTTTCATCACCTATCTAACACTACAATTTAATTGGTTTCCAGCTCACTGCACATCCCTCTCCCTCAGAAGCACACACACAAGGCACTGACACACACGCACACATTTATTTCCCTCCCTGCCCAGGCTGCAGACTGAATCTGAGAAATCCAAGCCTGCTGCACAAGCTGAGCCTGTTAGAGCCAGTGCACCTGGTACTGATGGGGATATTGATTTTCTACGACTTCCAGGGAGGTAGCAACAAACATTTCATCATCGACTGGACTGTATGTTCTTCTTAAGTCCCTGCTGCACGCTGCAGCCCAGGCAGGGCTCTCTGCTCAGCGTGGGGCTGCAGATTGCCTCTTCATTTTTGGAATTCAGTCTCTTACCTGGAGTCTGAAGAATAATGTCTGCTTTCTGCGGGAAATGCAACAGAGAGTTTGAAAAATACATTTTGTCGCAGTTCTTAGCTGGAATCCACTGTTGTAGTACATGATTTTGTTTGTAATCTTTAGTGTAGTTATCCTCAGAATTCATGTGACATGGGGCATCACCTCCATCCTCCAATTTATGGTTAAAAAATACTTTCAAAGTTACAGAAGCATCTAAGTCCAGTGGGAAACCCCATTCAGGTTTAAAATTTAAAATCTGGGATTAAATTATATGCTCTTTGCATGGGTTTGAATCCTGTTCCTGCTCTACCTCAAAGTGGTGCTGAACATGACCAAAGTCTCCTTTGGATCAAGTACCTTTCTTTGCATGTTTGTAAAATATCAGATTATTGGTGTTTGGTTTCTTTGTTTTTTTTCTTTTTATGTAATACTGGTTGTTGTTTGGGAAGACAGAATCAATAGAATCATTAAGGATGAAAAAGATCTTTAAGACCAAGTCCAAGATGGGTTAGGTGGACTAAAAGTTGCAGAACAGGTAGGTTTTTTCTTCTTGCTCCTTTCTTGCACAGATGAATGGAATTTCTACCTCCTGATTTCTTATTTGCCTCAGTCAGTTCAGAATTTAAATTTAATCCTTCAGTTTCTCAGTCATCAAGATGGGTAAGTCAGCACTCATAAGTGCTTTAATTGGGCAGGTGAATCAAACATGGANAACCAAAGTTTCCTTTGGATCAAGCATCTTTCTTTGCATGTTGGTAAAATATCAGATTTTTGGTGTTTGGTTTCTTTGTTATTTTTCTTTTTATGTAATACTGGTTGTTGGTTGGGAAGACAGAATCAACAGAATCATTAAGGATGGAAAAGATCTTTAAAATCAAGTCCAAGATGGGTTAGATGGACTAGAAGCTGCAGGACAGGTAGGCTTTTTCTTCTTGTTCCTTTCTTGCACAGATGAAGGGAATTTCTACCTCCTGATTTCATATTTGCCTCAGTCAGTTCAGAA
>VZTB01003799.1:0-12898 GCA_013397245.1 Thryothorus ludovicianus
ATGAAAACTTTTCATCATGCTCACATGCCATAAGTATAAATAAAGTCAATATGCGTTGAAGATGAGGAATTAGGGATAATGACTTTAAAAGTAAACAGGAAAAAGCAAACAAGTATTTCACTGTGAAGTTCCATAACAGCGCATAAAGTGAAATATAATCATCTGGCATTGTATACTGAAACGGTTCTAACTTTATGTGCTTTATTAAATACTTAAAAATACTAATATTTTCTATTCCACAGTCAAAAGCATAACACAAGAAAAATATTTGATTAATGGGTATTTGTTGCTGTCCTGAGTTGATACTGACAGTGTTTGCTTTACGATCTCAAAAAAATTATTGAATTAGTATGAGCAACTCAGGTGAGTGAATTGCTGAATCTGCAAGAAATTAAAGGCAATATTTATACACTTGTGATTCTTTGGAGTTCTTAGGGAAACCATGCAGGGGAAAAAGGATGGTCAAATCAGGTTATTCCTATGCTTTTCCTTTGTACTCTGTCAACAAAGGTGTAGCATCTTGGAAGCGTCCTGTAAGGAAGCATGTAGGTCAGGCCTGATTGTATCTGCCAGTAGGAAGCTCATCAAGCACTTGCTTTTCCTGGATGCTCTCAGTATGTCTCCAGCAGGAATTTGCTGCCCTGGCTGCTCAGAGAGCAACACAGGTACCTGGGAGCAACCAGAGCTTCTGCTGACACCACTGCTCGAGTGTGGGCAGGTGAAGAGAGAGTTGTAACAGCCAGTGGGATGGTTTTACCCCCAAGAAGTCAATAATGAATTTTAGTATAATACCAAAATAAGTTCATTTCCTGACCCCCTTTTTTCTGTGATAACATAACCTGAGGTACCTGCAGATGGTCTGCAAAGGTGACCAGGGAAAAATGGCTTTCACAGTGGCAGGNCTCTGTCAACAAAGGTGTAGCATCTTGGAAGCGTCCTGTAAGGAAGCATGTAGGTCAGGCCTGATTGTATCTGCCAGTAGGAAGCTCATCAAGCACTTGCTTTTCCTGGATGCTCTCAGTATGTCTCCAGCAGGAATTTGCTGCCCTGGCTGCTCAGAGAGCAACACAGGTACCTGGGAGCAACCAGAGCTTCTGCTGACACCACTGCTCGAGTGTGGGCAGGTGAAGAGAGAGTTGTAACAGCCAGTGGGATGGTTTTACCCCCAAGAAGTCAATAATGAATTTTAGTATAATACCAAAATAAGTTCATTTCCTGACCCCCTTTTTTCTGTGATAACATAACCTGAGGTACCTGCAGATGGTCTGCAAAGGTGACCAGGGAAAAATGGCTTTCACAGTGGCAGAAAGCCAGGGTAATAACAGTCAGGATAATAACAGAAACCCCATGAGCTATGGGGAAGGCTGAAGTCAGCTTCTATGATTGTACTGTGAGCAGAAAGGCACTCTTTGGAGAATATTATTTCAAATGATTCTCTGTTGTAGATTTACCTAAATGGAGCTGTTGTCCCCATGTTTGAAACACACAACCAAGCATGCTTTGTTAGGTCTTCATGTACTATTGTGTAACATCCTACAGCAGAGAGTATGTTGTTCTGGATACCCAGTGCTCAGTAAATCTGCCCTCAAAACTACACACCAATAGGAGGATGGGGAGGGGAAATAATATGAAACTACAAGTAATTCTGAAAGGAGTGTAAAGAATGAGTAACTCAAGTGATTGAGATATTTGACCCTCTCACAGAATACCCTCAGGGGAGTCCTTTTAAAATGACAGCATTTTACAGCGAGTCTACTAATGAGGAAAATGTTTTATAACTATTATATTTATTAAAGTTATGCATAGCTTGGAAAGCAATTGATTTAAAACTGACAAATTTTTCTATGATGTGGATATTGTATTACATGGTTATTGTGCAGTAGAAAGGTCAGAATCTCCTAATGGCATAGAGCAACTTAAGCTGTAACAAGATTCAGTTAATCAGGGTAGATGGTAGTATAATTGTAAAATAGCTTTGCCCAAGAGACTGCAAACATCTATTTTGCTATTTTTCTAACAAAATATTATTTCTGTAGCTCTAGCTGTTGCTTGATAAAAAGAAGAAAGCTCATGAAGGCTAAATCCTTACCTCAGCTGTTTATTGCCATGAATAATATGCCCTACTTATCCTAGTGAGACTACTTCATACATACCTAGAGGTACCAGATAGAGGACAGAATTTGGACTAAGGCTATACTAGTGAGGAAAGGCAAGTAAGCATACCCATCAGTTTAGCTGGAGTAATTATGTCACTGAATTCTATTTAAAAGCAAAAGAATGTAATTAAAGTACCTTAAAATGTGTCCTTTTTAACTTTCTTAACCAAATGTTGATGCTTCTGTCCAAATATCAGGGCCTGTATGCTGTGGGAAACTTCTTACCGAGTGATGAGAATGTGTTTCACCCAAATTTTCACAGAGAACCTCTAAGGTCATTGACAGACCTCAGTCAAGATGCCAACAGAATCCTGCCAGGTAAAAATGGCGGCAGCAGCGATGGCATTGTCTCTCACCGTACAGAAAGTATCCTGAATAGAAACCACAGAGATTCAGGCTCTCTGACAAACCTCAAGAGAGCAAATGCTGATGTAGAAATAATAACACCACGAAGCCCAATGGGAAAGGAAAACATGGTTACTTTCAGCAACACTTTGCCAAGAGTCAATACACCATCTTTGGAAGATCCAGCAAGACGAAATGCAACAATCCATGCATCAATGGATTCTGCCCGTTCCAAACAGCTGCTGTCCCAGTGGAAGAACAAGAATGAAAGTCGAAAGTTGTCACTGCAGGTAATAGAGACTGAATCTGGCCAGTCACCACCAAGGGCTATCGAAATGAGGTCAAGCTCAGAACCCTCCAGAGTGGGTGTAAATGGTGATCATCATGGCCCAACTAGCCAATACCTGAAAATCCAGCCTGGCAGTGTACCAGGTTGTAACAACTCAGGTCTTACTGGTGGGCCAAGGGTCTCTATTCAGTCCCGTCCTGGCTCATCCCAGCTGGTACACATTCCTGAAGAGACTCAGGAGAATGTGAACACATCACCCAAAACTAGTTCAGCTAGAGCTAAATGGCTAAAAGCTGCTGAGAAGAGTGCTGCATGCAGGAGTAATAGTCAGCCAAGAATCATGCAAGTAATAGCCATGTCTAAGCAGCAAGGAGTGCTTCAGGGCAGTCCAAAGAGTTCAGAGGGAAGCACAGTGACCTGTACAGGAGCCATCAGATATAAAACCTTGACAGATCATGAGCCAAGCAGCATTGTTAGAGTTGAGGCCCATCCAGAAAATAACAGACCTGTAATTCAGATGCCATCAGAAGGTGAAGGAAGTGGGTCATGGAAATGGAAAGGTCCGGAAAAAGTCACTCTTCGTCAAACGTATGAGCTAAATGATCTTAATAGAGACTCTGAGAGCTGTGACTCCTTAAAAGACAGTTATGGGTCAGGTGACAAGAAAAGAAGCAACATAGATAACACTGAGCATCACCATCATGGAATCACTACGATAAGAGTCACACCAGTGGAGGGAAGTGAGATTGGATCAGAGACTCTGTCTATTTCTTCTAGCCGGGACTCAACACTTCGAAGAAAAGGTAATATCATTTTAATCCCTGAGAGAGGGAGCAGTCCAGAGAACACCAGAAACATCTTCTATAAAGGCACATCTCCCACACGAGCATACAAGGACTGAGAGGAGACATATCAGCTGGTCCATACCACCACAAAGTAAACACATCTTGACACAGGTTCTACTCCCTTTGTTTTGAGCTAATATTTACCTTTATGTGCCAAATTATTGACCAGCAGCCCTGCATTGCTGATGTGCAATGTGCATGAGCCTGTGAAAAGCATGTGGTGGGGGGAAAAGCACAATGCCAGAAATGTGAAACATTTTCATGCAACTTGTTTCTTCAGATTCAAAACATTTATCTGAGGGTGATGATGTCAATTAAAAGAATGGTCTTGAACACAGACACTGTATTTCCTGAATGTGCCAACTTTTTATTTTATATTTGTGTCCAAAATTGACTGACTTTTTAACAGCAAAGGCTGTATCAGTGGTATATATTCACCTTTGCAGAATTTGCACCAAATCTTTAATACAGGATGGTGCTGATGATAACTTTACATGTTTTGAAAAATCGCATCATTATTAGACTCTGCAAACATGACATATTGATGTGCAGTTACTTTACAAGTAATATTGCTAATACTATGATGATACTGGCTGCATTTATTTAGCGTAGGAAATATTTACAGCTTTGTTATAGTGGATCTGTCACATTCAAAGATTGCAACGGTTTTGTGTAGTTCTTTAAGATGTCTACTGCAACAAAAATGTGTGGGTGACATTCCATTAGAATGGAATGACTATCTATTTTGAATAGTTTTGCTGCTACTGCTCAACTTTTGTTTAAGAACAGGTGCTACTAATGAAGAGGCTGCTTCTTAGTGGGCTAACTTGTAGAATTGTTTTAAATTACGTTTTTTAAGGGGTCTTATCAAGTACTACAAGTAATTTAGATTTTACATTTTTAAAGTTCTTATTCTGTCCTTCAGCAACCCTTCCATTTTTCTATTAGTTTTTAAACAAATAATGCAGGATACCAATAACTTCAAGATGTGCAAATGTGAAAGGTGAGCCATGAGTAAATAAAAATAGATGGAAACTTTCCTGATCATCTTCCAAGAAGATAGGAATTAATATCATAGCTCACACTTAGAAGTAGTCATTCAATTCGCTTAGTATGCCACAAGAACAATCACAAGTTTCACCCCAATCACCATCACATAGGGGATTTGTACTTCTCTTTAAAGAATGGAATGCCATGGTATTGCAGAATCACTGAACAAGTGTTGCATTGTGCCACTACTACAGTTCACCTCCCTTGAGACACCCTCCAGAGCCTTCTTAAGCTTGATATTTTTCCCACCACTGCCACTTAAAAATATAAAAGGTCTTTGCACCTGAGAAAACATGAATTATTTTAGTAAACTGAGCTTTGGATATAATGAAAAAACTTGCCTGCTAAAAATCTCCATTGCCAAAAATTATTGAGAGGATAAGCTCTGAAAGGAATAAACATGACATGTCCTAGAATGGGCCTGCTAGAAGAAATGCCTCATTTCATTTGGCTCTGACTTAAACCCTGAAGGAAGGCAGGGGCAGTGCTCACCCACTGCAGTTGTTCATTCTCTTATTTCTACCTGAAAGAGAACCGCTCATAGACACCTGCCAGCTCCCCTGCTAGCAGGGGAAGGGAATGGCTTAGCAGTCCTCTCACTGAATAAGAAGTAGCAGATCAGGTCTGTTCTCTGGCTTCTCGAGAGAAGTGTTTTGGTCTAAGTCCTCATTTAGGGTATCAGGGAACCAGATACATTCTCTATAGTCAGAATCTGTCTACAGATCCTACCCCACAGAACTCTTAAGGAAAAGCCCACCCTACCCAGCCAAGTAGGAAGTAGAAGGAAGAATCATCCTGTTCAAGAATATAAACAGCACAACAAACATAGACCAAAAAAACCAAACAAACCAAACAACAAAACAAAAACCCAAAAAAAGACCTCCAAAACAAAATCCCAAACCCAACCCCAAACCTAAGTGATTTCACAAATATGAGGGTGGTGTTTGCGAGTCAATGGAAAGCTTTATATGTACTTCCCAGTTTTACAGGTGCTCCAGGCTTAGCTGAATGCTTGCTGTCAAGCCAACTGTGCCAAACAATGCTTCCCTCACCTGCCCATCACCCAGTGCTGTGGAAGAGTGTCAGTCCTTAAGGAAATGACCACACTCTTTCTGCTATTGATACAAGATGACCCCATCATACTCAGGATGATTGGGAGAAAGTATTTTGCAGGTTGCATGTAAGAAGCTACCCAGTAGGGTTGCAGCATATTGTGTATGTTAAAGGCACTGTATGTTGAAGACACACTTTAAGGCACATCAGCTGGGAAAAATAATCATAGATACCAGGAGAAAAAGAAAAAAAAAGTCATTTTTTTAGAAATAAGTCCTGAGATGCTAGTATTTACAAGTCAGGCTTTGTTTTTTCTTTTCAAAAGGATGTATCTTTAGTCCTTGGTATTTAATATGAAATTTTGTACAAGATTCCTAGGAATTACAAACACTTGGACTGTCATGAACAAAACCCTTTGGATTTAGTTTAGTCTAGGTACAGGAAAAAGCAGGTAGGATTAGCTTTAAAGGAATGGGTAAGACACAAACACTGTTGGCCTATCAATGCAGGGAAATAAGATGCAATCATTTGTTAGTTTGTAAGTGCAGGGTAAAAGAACGTAAGTAGATGAACCTGGAAATAATGGAAAATTGAAATGGAGAATAATGGTAATAAAGCAAAGATTAAAAATGTTCCCTCTGGCAATTTAGCTGTTTTGGAAACAGCAGGATTCCTGGTGGGAGTGTTTGTTCTTTATTCCTTGGTTTTAGTCAGATATATATTGGCATATATGTTGCTTTTATTACTCTAAAACTTGCTGCACTATTTCAAGTGCAGTGTGATATTTTTCCTAAAGTTTCCTATTTCTTAAGAAAAGATTTTAAAGCTCTTGTGTAATCATTGAAATTATGTTCTATACATAAATATTGATATATTCTTTTTTACTCAAAGTGCCAAAGGCTACTGTTTTTAATAATTGCTTATCAAATTATATTACGTTAGAGAGCAGAAGTGTAATAATATATACATTGGAACTCAGACCTCTGCATGTATATTTGATAAGGAGCCTTTTGTAAAATTACTCTTTGTTTACATTCCACTGGTACCTTAATTTAAAATTAATCAAATAAATTGACAGGTGACATCTTCTTAGTGTTCTGATTTTCTTACTTGCTAACAGGCACGAATTTCTTTGTTAGGCTGTGCTTTACTGAGAAAAGAAAATACTTAAAAATAAAATTTGTTTTTAAATGAGAATTCTCTATATAAAGTATTGTGTTTAATAAAATGTTATGCCATGTTTCCAAATGGAAAATAATTTTTAAATTGCTATAAATGTATTTTGTTTAATAAGTACAGATCAATGCTACTGTGTGTTTATTGTGCTAACATCATGAAATAAAGATAAAATTCCTCATTGTTGTTTGTTTATCTGTGGTGAAGCAAAGTCTCATTCCCTCCAAAATTGTTTTTCAGTATCAGGTATCACATGATGTGTAAACGTGGTCATCAGTGAGAAACCTCGAGACCTTGCACAGTGGTAAGAATTTATAAGGGACAGTGTCCAAAGAAACTGCTCTCTAACAAAAAAAAACATTTTACAAAAAAGACCCAAGTGAATTGGGAACTTCAAGCCATATGAGGATGTGCCTGCTCAATCATTTTGCAACACAAACTGCATTGCTAAGCCCCTAATGCCCCTAAACCACCTTGCTAGTGTTGGCTAGAGCTGCCAGACATGGTGAGGGCAGCCTTGGATTTGTGAATAGAACAGGGCAGATGTCAGAGGCAAACCTGAGAGGACAGGCTTACCCCAGGGGAAGAAATTAGGATGCAGGAGTCAGCAGGTGTCATACATCCTTTGCTGGGAACAGTGAAAAACCTGATGTGTAACAGCACACTGTGAAAAGCAATCTTACCTAGAAGGCACACAAGGTAGTGTGGGAAGCAAACAGCAAAGACTGTCTCCAAGCCTGTCTTGAAACACCCTGAAACAGCAACAGCAGGGCCCAGGTGCCTCAGGTGGAAGACACAGCTGTAGCTGAGGCATGCACTGACATTGCCAATGGCCCAATAAGGACCACAGGGAGTAGCAGAGCCCCTGCAATGCATGGCAGCACAGCAAACTGACTCTGAGAAGTTTTCCCAAGTGTGCCTGGGCCTTTGTGCAGGCTGCCCCTTTGTATTTGTGTGTCCTTGGAGCAGGTAACTTGCTGTGGCTGGGGGCACTGGGCAGCTGCTGTCCCTGCTGACTCCAGCCAGGCAGTGCAGCGCTGAGTGGCACAACACGCCAAGGCACACGGGGTGGGCTGACATCGCCTCAAGCTGTGGTGCAAATCTGGGTCACTTGGCAATCCCTGTCCCATGACTTTCATGACAAGTTAAGATGGGAACCCTCAGGCAAAAGAGAAATGAAAAACCAGCATGTTATCTTTCAAAGAAAGGGAAGTGTCTGTACAATTGTGATATTGTTCCCTCTGTGGTGACAGAAGGTGCTCTCTTCTTGTGGCTGGGGCTGAAGAACGTCCTGCCCTCACGACATGAGTAGACAGTTTCAGGAGAGGCTTCTCCTTTGGCCAGAAGCAGATGCTGCTGTGGCAGTGCATCATATGCTTTGAGTGAGGCTGTGTGAAGCATAAGGGCTGTGGCCCAAGACTATGGTGTTCCATCCTCTAGGACATGTGTTGATAGCCTGGGAAAGATACAGACAGTGATGGCTGGTATGGCTGAGAGAGACCCTTTGAAGGATGCAAGGGAGAAAAACAGACCAGGGTAGGACAGCTGAAAGCTGACATGTAATGCAAATCTGATGACTTCTCACCTGGGAATGGCCCATCCATGGATCACAAAGGGGCCTAGACAATTATTTCAAACCTTTCAAAGGGCACATTTTAAACATCTGAATTTGGGCTAAAAACAAAGTCCCCCTCTGAAGGGTATCTTTGATACAGAGGTTATATTATAAAACTTCATCGAAGATGAGAAAGTACCTCTACTGACAAACCTTGTTACATTCTCTTAGACCATTCTGGTTACAGCAAGAGTGTCACTAATTTAAGAGAGTTCACTGTGATTCAGATTGGTGACTAAATGTGATCATGCAAAGGGGTTTACAAAGTTATGATTGATTAAACTGAAACTTAAATCTGTTTTGTGCTGGAGTTTCAGAGGCTTTGACATAAGAAGTCACAAATCACAAGACTGTACCAGAATCAGTTTGGTATAGATTTATGAAGACCTTTTGTGTGACAGATCAGTGCACACCTAATTTGGCAGGAACATTTTAAAGGCATTAGAATCCTTGTTCATAAAGTCATGAATAAAATCTTTTCACAAACCTTAAAGCACAGAATGTATCAAAGATGAGATAAAACTTCCAAGTGTCTTCATACTCCACATTCAAAATGAAAGTAAGGGAACTCCAGCTGCATACATGTGCATACAAACAGAACACAAAGTTAACATTTTCAAGCCAGGGTTTAGAAGGAGAAAGCTAAAGCTACAATTTAAATCAAGGAACAAATTGTGGCAAGGATGCAAATACTGTCTCTAAAATTTTTCTACTTTGCCTGCAGTAATCTCTCCAGGCATTCCAAATATGCATATAGAAATAATTTAATTTTACCTCCTGTATATGAAATCTGCAATTTCACCATAAAGGGTAACACAAATCTTCATATTTAATGGCTTTATCAGCACATTCCTGCTTAAAAGAGAAAGAAAAACAAAGTTATGAACTTATCCATAACTAAAGCAAGTCTGCTCAGGCCTAGAAATCACTTTTCACATACAAGGGGAAAAAAAAAATTGACCCCCCCCTCCAAACCTCTCCCTGCCTTCAAAGGACAGGTGTCATTCAGCTTTTTCTTACTCTATTACTTTTCCAGGGCTGCTCAGAAAGAAATGGGAGTCATGGGGATTTGTGGATCTGTCAAATCTCTGCAGCTACTAAATGATGCATAAGGAAAAGCTCTGCTCTCTCAACAAATCATTCAGAGGAGACTGGAGTATATCTGAGTACAATGTGATTCTGTTTCTGCTCCTGCCTCTAACAGAGTTTGGGGATTATGATAACTGTTCCTACCCCATGCCTGGGCCAGAAGACAATCTCTGCTATGTAAACAACATCACACAACTGGGAGCAATAGCTTTGCTCATTTTCACCAGTAAACTGTATGACTATGCTTTGAAAACAATAGCCATGTTTGAATTTTCTCTAAAATTAGTTTTCAATCAGTACAGGCTAGGTATATCAAAGTTCTCAGTATGCATTGTTCTGGTGTTCTTTCATGTACATATTGATGTGATATTCTTTGCCTGAGCTACATAACTGATCCTGTGGGCCAGTCACCCTGAAAATTGTTTGCTTTAGTCAAGGAGAGGTGTGGATACTTACCAGAGTCCAGGTGTACACTTTTTTCATAGAGCATCAGCAGGGGCTGAAAAACTTGTGCATGGTATCAGTTGCAGTCTCCTCTGATATTTCTAGTCTTCCTGTAGCATTTGAGACAAATATCTTTGCTCTTATAAGAGAANAGTTAACATTTTCAAGTCTGGGTTTAGAAGGAGAAAGATAAACCTAAAATTTAAATCAAGGAACAAATTGTGGCAAGGATGCAAATACTGTCTCTAAAATTTTTCTACTTTGCCTGCAGTAATCTCTCCAGGCATTCCAAATATGCATATAGAAATAATTTAATTTTACCTCCCATATATGAAATCTGCGATTTCACCATAAAGGGTAACACAATTCTTCACATTCAATGTCTTTATCAGCACATTCCTGTTTAAAAGAGAAAGAAAAACAAAGCTATGAACTTATCCATTACTAAAGCAAGTCTGCTCAGTCCTAGGAAGCACTTTTCACGTACAAGAGGAAAAAAAATATCCCCCCTCCAAACCTCTCCCTACCTTCAAAGGCCAGGTGTCATTCAGCTTTTTCTTACTCTATTACTTTTCCAGGGCTGCTCAGAAAGAAATGGGAGTCACGGGGATTTGTGGATCTGTCAAATCTCTGCAGCTACTAAATGATGCATAAGGAAAAGCTCTGCTCTCTCACAAATCTTTCAGAGGAGACTGGAGCATATCTGAGTGCAATGTGATTCTGTTTCTGCTCCTGCCTGAAACAGAGTTTGGGGATTATGATATCTGTTCCTACCCCATGCCGGGGCCAGAAGACTATCTCTGCTATGTAAACAACATCACACAACTGGGATCAATAGCTTTGCTCATTTTCACCTGTAAACTATATAACTATGCTTTGTAAACAATAGTCATGTTTGAATTTTCTCTAAAATTAGCTATAATATTTTCAATTAGTACAGGCTAGGTATATCAAAGTTCTCAGTATGCATTGTTCTGGTGTTCTTTCATGTACATATTGATGTGATATTCTTTGCCTGAGCTACATAACTGATCCTGTGGGCCAGTCACCGTGAAAATTGTTTGCTTTAGTCAAGGAGAGGTGTGGATACTTACCAAAGTCCAGGTGTACACTTTTTTCATAGAGCATCAGCAGGGGCTGAAAACTTGTGCATGGTATCAGTTGCAGTCTCCTCTGATATTTCTAGTCTTCCTGTAGCATTTGAGACAAATATCTTTGCTCTTATAAGAGAAGAGAGTTTTCACAGAAGTGATTCCAACATCCTGTATCTCCCCACACTGACAATGAACCAGCCTGGCAAGGAATCGGCTTTAGTTTCCTGAGAACTGCTATGGGTATGATGACAAAATAAAGCCTTGGTTTACTACCAAAGAATGAGCAGAAAAACTGAAGAGAAGGGTGCAGTTTAAATGATCAGGACAGCTTCATATAGCACATTCTGGCTGGTAACACAAAACAAATGTGCTGTGAGTTCTGTATGCCTAACAGATTGCAGACTTGTCTAACCTGCTAAACCAAGGCAGAGTGTGGAAAGAGGTTTCTTAAAATGATTTTATTTTTAATGAGATTTATGAAAGAGTTCTCCATTCATCAGTTGCATCAACTTCTTTTATGATGCAAGTGGAAGAATTCAGATATAAGTTTAAAAGCCCCAAATCTTATACCTTACTCAAGAAAAAAAAGTGAGTCAGAAGAAAGTTGAAGATGCTCTAAAAAATGGAAGAGCAAGCTGCACTGAAAGAACAAAATCATAATTTTTAAATTTTTGTGTGATTTTTATCAAGCAGTGTAGGCTACTAATTAGTACAATCAGTGCTTTCTTAACTCCTATTCAGTTATTCATCAAATAAATGAAGACTGGGTCACTGCAACACAATTAATTTCCTCCATACTTAAGACACAAAATATGCCTAGTTTACAAAGCCCTGAGCTCTTGTTGTTGAGAATGGTGAGGGGAGGAATCAAAGGAACTGGTGAGAGTATATCCTAATCTGTGAAGTGATACAGAGGCTACATGGATGCTTTATGATATTCAAGATCAAAATTTTTGAAAATTACAGCAAGAGGAGCTAATTTAGCACTGGACATTCAGCTAGCACAACCAAAATACTTCAGAAACTCTGAAGGAACATCTTACCAGTGAATCTCACTGAGTGGATTTGTAGCAAGGCTGGTGAGTTGGACAGTATCAGTTGTATGACACTAAGCCATGTTAGGCTGTATAAACAGTCTGTTGTCATACAGGAAAACATGTAGAGAGACATAGCAAGAGATCTGCTGCCATAGAAACAGATTTAGCTGCTAGATGTGCTGCATCATTGCTACACTGAGGAAAAACATTGGATCAGCAGTATACCACAGACTGCATCTAACTTGCTTTGTTCAATCAGAATTTAAAATCTGAAACAGATAAATGATGATCAGTTATTTATAATATGATGTAGCTGCACAGGCTTAGCTTACTTTCTATCATGACTTAATAACTAGTGGAAAACTGGAGATGAAAAACCAAAAAATTAAGTAATAAATATCATTCAGAAGCTTTAATCTGATGTTCATAATGCTTTGCATTCTCAGAAAAATGAAAAAAGATATAGTGCCTGTTCCTTCATTTCTTATCCAGTCATTGCTCCTGTAGCAGTTGGAGTGCTTTACTTTTGCAGTGTTTCTTCCTATTTGCTAGAATATGAAGTTGAAATTCCATATTTCTTACCCATTTCTCATATTCCAGTTGATGGTACTTTCTTTTACAGAAGCAATCCAACTGCCAGAAGAGCACACTACAAGAGTGCCCATTCCATCTTCTATTACACTCAGTCTTGCAGAGACTTAACCA
>VZTB01003808.1:0-15762 GCA_013397245.1 Thryothorus ludovicianus
TAAGAAGAAGGTGGAAAGGGAAGAAGAAAAAAATCTTGAAGCTGTGGAGTCAAAAGGAACAGGATAATAAAAGACTAATTTGAGAAAAAAAAATTTAAAAGGGGAAAAATAGTATAAGGCAGTTGTAAATTGATGTGTCTTTTTTTTCCTTTTAAAGTAAGCTTAATTCCAGAATGTAAAAGTAAGTAAAAAAGCACACAAGTATTTTCTAGGGATGCGTATATATACACTTCTGTATAGATAGATGCACTTGCACACAAATGGATATCTTGAGCAGCCTATAAAACTGTGCCACAATCCCCTCCAAAAACCCACAACTGTAAACTGTGCACAAGCACACATGGCTGCGGTAAATGGAGCCCACTTGTGATAGACTGTTCTTGGCTGCTTAAAGATATTGCTCAGACAGCTTTCATCCCTTCTAGCCAGCCTGCTACAGCAGGAAAAACACAAGAAAAAGGACAACAAAGTCCGGAGGCAAAAAGTTTGCCCAGAGGCCTTCATGTTGGCATAGGGAAGAGAGAGCAAAAATAGTAGTAGAGTAAGTAAGTAGTTGTTTAACTAGCTACCTAGAAAGTAAAATGAAATAAGGCAGAAGGATAAACAGAGAAACTTTGGGTTATATAACAAAACCATCTTTCTATGCTCTATGCAAAGAAATACGGGAAAAGATTGCTGATAAAACTTTCAGCAAGACATTGCTTTGGGCTGGTATATAGACCCATATGTTTAGATGTTACTGTTAAAAAAAAAAGCCCCAAACTTCTCCTGCCCCCTAATCCATCATGAAAACAAATTGAGGTGGAGAGAAATAAGGAGAATCAAAGCAGTACAAAATCAGATTATTTTTTTCCTTTTCTTTTCCTTAGACTTGTGTTTAGCTGAAGCACAAGATGGTTTGCTGATATAATGACTGCATTTGCATTGCAATTCTCTGCTTTGATTTGTGAAGATTTTCTTCCAGTTTGGGCAGTTTGGTTTGAAATTTACCAGTATGCCCTCTTCACTTATGAAATAAAAAGTTTAATCTTTCTGAGGAAAAGTGTTGAGGCAATGATGAAAATGATGCTAAATTAAATTTTTTAAATGTTAACACATTTTTTTCCATTTCTAAATACCAGGACTTGTGCTTATGTATTCTCCTGAGTCATGGGTTTAGGTTTCTTTAAAGAAAATGTCCAAAATAGACACTAATTTTATTTAGTGAATTTTTTGAACAAGTTTTTTTGGCTAAACTTTTGTATTGTGGGGAAGAGGAGTATATCCTGAAATTTCTGAATTTCCCCCATCTGATACAGACTCAGAGTCTGCTTTCTGGCAAGTTTCCATCTGCCAACTGAAGTTCCAGTCAGTAATGGCATTTTCTTAAAAAATGTCAAGTGTAGAAGTTTTATGATGTACTGTATACACGTGCTACTAAAAATTTGCAACAGGGCAAGTCATTTGTAATGAACTTTTTTCACTTGTGAATTATCTGCAGACAGACTGACTTTTTTCCCCCCAATCTGATTTATTATTTTCAGTTTGTTTCCAATTTCCACTGGTAATTTTTGATCTGCATTTTTTTCCCTCCACCATCTTCTAGTTTTGAAATTTTGATAACAAAAATTTGAAGTGGGGCCTTTCAGCTGGTTGTTTGGTTTGTTTTTTGTGACCTGGTTGGACAATATAAGTTGTTTAGGTTTGTGTTTCTGGTGGACATAGCCTCATCATAAGTTAGATACTAACTTTTTATATGCCATAAAACTTGCTTCCATCTAAGAAAAGACAAAAAGCATAACATAGACTAATCAAAACTTGTGCTCAGGTTTAAAAAAGAGTTTGTCCTTTGTTGTAAATACAGGCAGATGTTTTTCTAAATTGTCATAGGGTCTGCTAAAAACAATAGATGCTGATATTTTCTGTGATTAAATTGCAGCTTGCAGGGACAGATGTCAGAGGAGAAGCTGCAGAAAGATCCCTATTTGCTAAAACAGAGTTATAGCATCAATCATAAAGATGGTCTCCAAACTGCTGTGGCTTCATTGGATATTTACATTTTCTCTTGGTCTGTGACGGTGAGAGCAGAGGGTGTGGGAACAGTCAGTTTCCACTTTTTGGGAGTGCCTGCCTTTTGAAGGGTCTATTGTGACATCTACACCAGCACCAGGGTTGCAGGACAGCTGTGGGGTGGTCGTTGGCTGGGGATGCAAAAGCATGGCAGGGACCTCGAACAGGGACCCGTGTTCCTGAACGTGAAGCAAATGTTTAATGTCGAGGCATGTTTTATGTCAATCAAACACATAAACCACTGTTACTGTTACTGAGACTGCATGAGCCCATAAAGATGCACTTTTAAACCTTTAAAAGTAAGGTTCCTTAATTACATCTCATAGAGCCCTCCAGGTCCCAGGAGTGCCTTTCTGCTTTTAAGATACCCAAGGTGGATGAGGTAAAGGAGAAAAAAAACCTTCCTTAAAGCTCTGAGGGCAGAAAAATGCAAGCGCTCTCTAATTCCATGCACAAGATCGCTCAAGCCTTGATTTATTGGCTTTAATAACTGTGGGATTTCTCTCTGCTTTTTGGCTCGAGAAATTGAAGCCATGAGGCTGTGAGATTGTCTTTCTTCCAGAATAATCTGCTCTAGTGCCAGTCATTGGGGGAAGCCAGCAGGCTCACTTTATTCAAGCTGCAGGATCCTCTTTATAAACTTATTTTAAATCTAGTTCGAGGTTAAAGCAGCCTCCTTCCACAATAAAAAGGCCTCTTCTAGGCAGCAAAAGGGGAGGCTTTGCCTTACAAAAAGGTGCAAGTGACCTGGCTATGGCTGGTGTTGCATGATAGTTTTATGATGCCACGGAGCTTCTTCATGAGCAGGACAGCTGAGCCTCAGACTGCCACACTCACTTCCCTAGAGGTGCCGCAGCTCAGTCACCCTGCTGGATTCCTTCTGGAAATAACAGTGGCTCCTATCAGAGAAATAAATGATAAGAGGAATTAGACGTGAACTTTGAGGAGACGTGCCAGGCATGTGCTTAAATCAGATTGCTGAAGCTGTTACTGTCCACTGCCTTTCGTCATCCCCCCACCCCAGCAGACACTGCTCCCTTTGAGGCAGAGCCCCTCGGTTTCAGTCCTGACCACAGGGCATGGACCTCACCTCCCTGCCAGCCTGGAGGTGGAGGGCAGTACCCTGAGGCAGCTCCCACCAGCTGATTTCACTCCGATGCCACATCTCAAGGGCACAGGACCATCTCAAGCCACATGTGTGTCTCTTGCCCACTGGGCTTGGGCAAAATTTCTCCACTGCTGGGGTGCATATCCAACTGGATATGCAAAATCCCATTTTGGATTTTTAGAGAGTGTCAGAAGTGCAGGGAGAAAAAAGTTAACAGTGCCGTACAGTGCAGTCATTGGATAAACTACATTATTTTCCCCAGGTATATCTTTAAACTAAAACAGGCCCCAGAGGTCACAGCAGCACTTTTTGAAATTCCCTACCAGCTGAAACTCACAGGGGTCTATGGATCAGCTCCACAGGCACAAAGCTTTCCACTGTCTTCTCCAGTGTGGTATGGACAGCTAGCGCTCATCAGGAATTTTCCAACAAAACACCGTTGTAAAATTCCAGGTCATTGGCCCTGGTATTTTCATTAAAATAAAGGTTTCTGAGGTCTGATATGAAAATTTTCAGCAAAACAAAAGTGCACATGGCAAAATAACTTGACTTTCAGGGCACTCCAACCTGAACTGGATGGAGTTGGGCCTGGAAACTGTATTTTTCATATTACAGGTGAATTTCCAAGCACCAGGCTTGGAAGGCAGATGTTAGCTTCTTTTTTATGGGAAAACAGAGCTTGTGGGTCTCAGTGTTGCAGTCATTAGGCTTCAATAAACCTAGGCCTCCATAAATTGGAAAACTTTTTTTTCTAATTCTCTAACAAAAAAGCTTGAAAAAAGTCCAATTTGCATTTTGTTTCTGTGCAACAGTTTATTTATATGTATAAATGTCTGTGAAAAAGGGAAACAAGGGGGGGAATTAATTCTGGTCTAACTACACATTGTTTTAGGAGCAGAAAAAGGAAAAAAAAGAAAAGAAAAAGCCAGGAAAAAAACCATCTGTCATTTGCATCTTGATACATTTTTTATTTCCTGTGACAACAATAATTTCTATTTATAAGGATTCTCTTTAACTTTGGATTTCCTGATTTTTGTCAGGATGTGGAATAATTTTAATGCTCTACATGTAATGAGCAGTTCTAATCTCTTGGCTGGTTATTGGAGACTAACTTATCATTATTTTAGACACACCTACACAATTCCAAGTCAGTATTTTCAGGGTTGAAGCACAAATAGACTTTTCTGAGCTGACACTAACACTTTGGCAAAGAGACCTGGGTGTACCCAGATGTCCACCTTCTTTTCCCTGCAGGAGGGCTCCTCTCTGCTTGCCAGGCAGGCTTCCCTGGCCCCTGGCTGCTACAGCCTCTCAGGGTTTATTTGCAGTGTGTGATAATCTAAATTCCTCATGAACACCTTCCATCACTTGCTTGCTGATCCATGTCCTGTTCTTTTGGCTGAATTACATCTTTAAGTCCCTCCTGGCTTCCCTCAGTCAGGTCTGATGCTGTCTGCTATGAAATGACCCTTGTCCCGAATGACTATCACTCATGTTTGCCCTAAAAAATACAATGTACCTATAGTGTTAAAGCAAATAAGCCACATGTCATATTAGCAAGTATGTGCAGTTAAAGACCAGCAGACCAGAAAAGACCCACCTCATATTGTCTTATGATTCCCATTTAAATATTTCTTCCTTCTGAGGTGGGAACTCAGTCGGATACAGTCTGTGTGGCCCTTTCCCACCAGTCCTGAGTGACCAATAATTAATTTATGCTGAATGTAATTACTCCCTTGTTAACAGTAGTTTTTCTGCACTTTCTCTCGGTTGGCTCTGGAGACATACATGTTGAGTGTGATGTATGACTCCTGGCACAGAATGAAACCCCAGTCCTGTGAAAAGACATAGATAAAGTGAGGCTGCTCCATTACTCGCTAATGAATTTATAGGCTCACCGCTCTTATCTGAAGTGCAGCAGAGAAAAATTCTTAGAGGCTATTAGTGTAGTCTTGAAATAAAGATATTGGGACTTGGGTTTAGTCATCCTTCTCTGTCCTGTCACTTCAATGGGCACTTCAAAACAACAACAACAAAAAAATGTTTTTAATCTAAAGGCAGGAGAGCAAGACAGACAGCTGCTGCAGCCTGGACTACACATTTGCCAGTGAACGCCAGGGCTGGAAAATCAAGGAATAATGAAAACACTTCCCACGTGATGATCCATTAATGGCCCATAGGCGTGCACAGAGTGGCACAGTGCAGCAGGGGATGCATTACAGACCCTGAGCTGCTGCAGCTATTGTGTTTCAAAGCAGTAGTCATGTTAATGTGGTGCTGGCAGGCAGACGTGAGCCTTTTTGGAAGGCGCTAAAACAGCTTCCTAGAAATTAAAGACAGAAAGGGCTGGCAGATCATATACCCTGTCCTTCGAAATCCTGCAGACTGCTAGGATTCATGCAAATATCTTGTACCACTGCCAGTTAAGGTAAATATTTCAACCTTAAAAACATTATCTTTGTGTCAGCAGCAGAAGAGATTCTAGACCTGATGCTTCCTGGATGAGATTGCCTTGTGCTGATGGGGTACCAAGCAGGTTTGCCAAGCTCAGACAATCCTGCTGGATAAAAACTATGTCCCAGGCTACAGGAATAAGTAGAAAGCCCCCTAGACACTGTAAGTCTGATCTAGAAGAGAAATTCTTCATCAGCTGAAAAGTCAACCTGCAGGCTTGTGCTTGCAGACAAGGCACATCAGGAGTGGTGGGAGCTCCAGACGCCCATCGGTGAAGGAGATTATCCAGTGGAAGCAGTGTGGACAGGGAATCAGGAGCTTAGAGTTTGAACTATTGAAGCAGAGAGGTGATGTTACTGTGTGGAAAACTGCTTGTTTTGGCACATGTGTGGGAAGTTTCTTGAAGGCAAATTAAGAAATTATGTGTGTCAATAACCAGCTAGCTGTTGTGCAGAAACCTGTATTTTAAACCAGAGAGGGCAAGAAAGGCCTTGTTGCAGTCTACTGGGTAAAATTTGATTTATACCGGTCAGCAGACCCAAGAGAGCTAACCTGATACTGCCACACACAGAACGGAATTGATGAGAAGATCCCTAGGAGGATGGTGGGAGGGTCAGATGACAAAAGCTGTTGGCTTCAATATAAGTTGAAAAAAGCAAATGTGAGAATGTGTTTACAGCTGAATTCATCAAAGCAAGCACTAAGTGGTTGTACAGGAGGCAGCTAGGAACTGCATTGGTCCAAGGCTGGCATTGTCCTGTTGTGGATACTTTGTCTAAGAAACTGTAAGAAGGCAACAGGTTGAACAGGGATGGTGGCACTGATCTGCATATCTCCAGCATTGCTCTTTTGGTAATATGGGCAAGCAGGGTCAGAAGAGATGATTAAAGTCATTTTACCCTCCTGCAACCAAGAAAAGCCATCTCATCTCTTCAACTGTATTTTAGAGAGAGTGACCATGAAAGGATGCTGCCCAGTTTCAGAGGGTCTGATCACATGGTGTGTTGGCCCAGCCACACTCACATGGTAGAGTATGAGGGAGACCAGATCTGCTCTCCCTCTCTTCCCTTGTTGCAGACTTCCTCCTGGTTTGTCTTGAAGAGAATGGGATTTGGCTTCTGCACAGCCTGGAGAAGGAGCAGGTTTTCACAGTGGGCTAGTGGGGATGGAGGAGGTGGGTGGTCGGAGGTCTTGGTCGGGGCATTCTGGCAGGGCTGGCAGCCACGGGGCTGCTCAGAGCCTGCCTGGCAGGACACAGTGGACTGCATTTCCCTCCCTTCCTCATGGCCTGGCTTAATGCACAGGGCTCCTGACCACAGCCGCGGCTTTTTTCATGGAGAACAAAGCCCTTTTTATTTCTTTTTTTTTTTTTTCTTTGGATTTGGCTGTAGGAAAGGAGCTAGAAACTATTTGCACCAGGAAATATGGGCTGAAGAACGAGTGTGTCAGCCTGAGTCCACTTGGCAGGGCTTCTCTGACTGCCAAAGTGAGGCGGCAGTGCGTTAGGAGGCCTGCTAATTGTCAGTGAAGACAAAATGAATAGCTGCCGATTAATTGAGAGCTTCTACTATTGTTTTTCTGGAAGAAAACTTCTTGCTTCTAGGAAAGAACGGGGAATGGTGTTTCTGCTCAAGCACATATTTTTCAGAGTTAGACGTTCACCAGGTCTTCTGGGGCTGTACAAAAATACATGGAGATTTCCAGAAATGTCTTTTGCCATTGAATTCTCATCAGTACAATGCCAAATATCAGTCTGGTCAGTTTGGAGACTGTCATAATTACATAGCCTGCAATTAAAATGTAAAACATGAACAGAGTATTGAGCTGGGTGTTTTAGCAGAAAGAGAACTGACTTCATGTTTTGAAGGGAAAAGACTTGCTGTAATGGATTGTCTCTGGTGGTTAAGGAATTTCAAAGCACCTCCTGGAAGGCAGTGGCAAGCACAAGCAAAACAGGGCCCTCCCACTCTCCTGAATCAGATTTAAGATTTTGTGTTGTCTAAAGCAGAGATCACAATGTATCAGCTTTAAAGCAAGGCAAATCCTCCTTCACTGATAATGAAGACCTTTGCCAGGGGAATCCTGTCTGAAAGTAAAAATCCATTTTGCACAGCCAAAAACTCCTGTACTGCCGGTAGCAAACTTTTTGGCATCAAGGTGCTGAAATGGGGGCAGCTATCTACATTATAGGGTTTGACAAAAAAGAGGCAGTATATATTTTATTTTATGCAGGCAGCTTTCATTTCTGAATCTTGATATAATTTTATATTTGTAATACTGCAGTTTCTGCTGTGCAACTTAGAAGAAATGGTTCATTTGGGTAACATGGAAGCTTTTTTGGCATTGCTCAACATTTACATCTAACCTGAATGTGCAAGATTTTTTTAAGCATTAAATCTTGAAAGAGGAAGGAAAAGAAAGAAGAAAAGTTTTCATTTTCACACCACACCAGATCTAGTTGAGACTGGATACATGGAGTAAATACCAAGAGTGAAATTCTAGCTCCATTGAAGTTGATGGCAAAATTCCCATTGACTTCAGCCGGGCCAGGATTTCACCCTTTGAGTATTTCCAGCTCAACCAGAAGCAGGAAATACTGGAAAGCTCTTGACAGAGCCTGTTCTCATGATATTTCCAGTCCGGATTTTCAGACCCTCTTACTCTGCATTGTTTTGATCACACAGTAAAATAAGAAGGGTGTTGGGAATATGCTGTGCTAGAAATACTTCAGAAAGTAAATGTAGAAATAGAGATGAGATTGAAATTAAAAGGGAAAAAGGATGAATGAGGTGACATCATGTAGAATGTGATATAGTAAGTTTTGGGTTGACTTTATTAGCTCACTATTACATAACAGAATGGTTGTAACATTCTGAGGAAATGACATATGAGCTGGTATACTACATTTATATAATTTTCACTGAACATAACTCCTGCACAATGTGGAAATCAGATCTTTATCCCAAGTTGCACTGTTGTGCTGTAGCTGCACACAATGCTTTCCCAGAGCTCCCTAATGCTTCTGTTGCAGAATGTCTCAGGAAGGACAAAAGTTGCAGAATACAGTAGCCTTTCATGTACAGGTAATTAAAAGGAAATACAGTTGCTCTGACCTGAAGGCTTTGGGCAGGAAAGGGGCTCTCTCTGCCACCATCTGTTGGCGAATTGGGGAAGGAAAGTGTGTTGAATATTGTCATCTCAGAGTCCTGCCCACACCCCAGCTGCACAGATGCTCCCTAGAAATAAGTTTTCTCCTTTTAGCTGCAATATCACAAAGGCAGCATGGCAAGACAGAGACTGCACCCACACGCATCCCCACCCAAAATTCTTCTGTGTGTTTCGGAGGATTGTCTTAGACCATTACAATGTGCCAGCCCCTCAGTGGAAGGAACAGGAAAACAACATTTTTTTAAAGGCAAGGATGCCCAGATCAATACTTGACTTCAGCTGTGCCTCCCCAAGGGATCCTGTGCACCCAGCAAAACTTCCGAGTGTCCCAAGGTGAACACAGTCTCTTTCTGCTGTGGTGTTTCACTTTAATATGCCTTGCTGCCTTTCTCATGGTTTTCCTAAAACCAGACCTTAAGAATTGCCTGCTTGACTTAAGTTTTCATCTGTGTTCCTATAGGCCACAATCCACCTTGAGTGCTATTCTCACTTTCTTCTGGAAAGGGTGGCTACAGGATTCTTGTTTCTCTTTCCCTCTCCCATCTTCCTCTCACTCTACAAACTCTAATTTCTGTTGAGAAATTGCCTTTGGGATGGAAGAACTGTCCCTATCTAATCACAGGGCTATTTGTTACAGCAGAATAGTCAGTTCAGGGGTCTTTGGATATTCTAGGTGTCCATAATGTCCCTCATGTTCCCACTATTTTTAAATAAATATCATGTTCAAAAAATATCTATCTGCCAGTTGACTTTCTCCTAATTATCCACTAAACAGAGGAAAAATCAATATGCCAGGGATAGTCTCAGGCAAACCTAGGAAGCATTTCCTAGGAATGAGGATTATGTGTGTCAGAGCTCACATCAGGATTCTGGCCTTCACTAGCCACTGAGAGGAGCTACAGTGGATTTTACTGAGTAAAGAAAAGACATTGATGGTGAAGCACATTTTTTCATTTATTGAGTTATTTTTTTTCCAAGACCAGTACTTGATACAATTTCTAGAATATTTAGTTCTGATTTAAAGATATGAAAAACCAGACTCTCCCAAGCCTTAATATGTATTTTCTGAACAATAATTGTGAAAAAGCAATTGTTTTTTTTTCATTTTTCTTTTGCCTGTCTTTCAAGCATCCAGCAATTTGTTCTGGCCATGCCTTTTTTTGGTTCCTTAGTAAGTGGAGTGTAAGTAAACCACCAGTTTCTCCTGGTGAAGGTATTACCCAGTGTAATCAAGTAGCTTCCCAGTCTTCTTCTTGATAACTTAAACAGATTGAATTCTTTGAGTGCTTCAGTGTGGGGCGCTTTCTTCAGTCTCTGAATCATTTTTACAGCTCTCTTCTGCACCTTCTCCAGTTTTTCAATATCCTTTTTTATAATGTGAACATCAGCAGCCTGTACAGTGCTGCAGTGTCTGATTAATAGACTGTAGATAAATTTCCTGGTCTGTTTTCTGAAGCCTACACTGAGTTCCCTTTTACCCTGAGTAAAATCTTTGCAGTTCCCCTCACAGGCAGGAGGCTGATCTGCATTATTTGTGGCAGGCAGGGGCAAATGTGCCCTGTCCTTGGTGTGATGCAGCGAGCTAGGGGCTGTCTCAAACCCAGCCAGGGAGCAGACTCAGTGAGCCCAGAAATATGCTCTGGTTCACAAGCCTGGCTAGAAGTTGCTGCTATGCAGCTCCTGGCTGACCTGGTGACACAGTTTTTGGGCAGAGCAGAGCATAGGGAGAGGAAGTTCCTGCCTGGCAGAAGCATATGGAGAGGTTCTTAGGGGGTTTTTGTCCTAATACTGAAGGACTATGAAGATTATAATCTGTTAAGGTATTTAGTGGTGAAGGTATTTCTAAAAATAAAATCTAAGGACAGATATTTAGTGAGCCTAGAAATGCTGGGCAAATAAACTTATTTCTCTTTAAAAGGATGCTAGGTTTATTGCTGCTGACAGCACCTGGCAAAACTCTTACAAAACTGCATAATATGAGTGGAATTCTCTGATTTTGTTAGATTTTTATTTGGTAGAAGGCTTGCATGAGAGGATTTGTCTGTCTGTAGGTTCAGACTACACATTCACTTATTTTACAGAACAGGATGACATAAATGCCTGTTTCAAAGAAATCCTGCCATGCCTTTCATTGCTAGGATAGCCTTTAGTTCTTTTGTATAGCTGCAACTTCAGAAAAAAAAAAAGAAAGGAGGAAGAAATTATAGCAGCTATTCTTCATAAAAGGTACAACCCATATGTGAGAAACAATACAACCCATATGTAAGAGAACAGTCACAGGGCTGTCAGAAAAAACATGTGAAAAAACCTGTTCTTAAACAGCACAGTCAGAGATGGACAATCCACCCGGAGAGCAGATCCCCAGCTGCTCTTTTCCAGAGACGGCCTTGGATTGATCCTCTCTTGGGATGTCCATGGCACAGCAGCCAAGGAAGAGCCACATCTCTAATGACAGTGGCTTGTCAGACCTCATCTGCCACACCTGCTGCTGCAGACTGTAGGCTGAGTCTAGAGATGTAGGACAGGGCCATGACCGGAGACAAGGAAATGAAGTAAGACAAAAAGTGCTTTAGCCACTCACAGTAGAGTGAATAGTGGTTCTGATTATGCTGATAAGAGTCAGGAGTCTGAGGAGGGCAGACTCACTTATTAGGAATAACTGAAGGAGAAAAAGGGACATGTATGGACATGGTGGGGCAAAAAGGAGAACAGGGAGCTTAAGCACAGAAAGGTGCCCTCCAAGAACTGGAAAGGCCTGAGGCAGCAGTGGGCTGCTGTGTTAGTGTTTCTCATTAAAATGATTTAAGGGAGGAGCATGTCTACCCAGCCTTACAGCCTGAAATCTGTGACTGAGGAGTGGAGCTGACTTGCATCCACTGCATGCCAACTCTAGGGGTAAAAGAAGGAAGGTGCTCCTTTCTTCTGACTGAAAAATATACAGTAGGCAAAAGTGTGCCTTAAAATACAACCACAAACTGTGATAAAAACAGCTCAAAGCCAAAACCAAACTTTTTTGGACATGGAGGCCTCTATTAGCATAAGAGATGAAAACCAGAATCTCATCTGGTCAATCTATCCTCCATTAAAAGCCAGTTTCAGGAAATTCAAGTACTCCCCCTCACTGGGAGGGCTTGAGCTCAACATGCCTGGATTAGGAATGTGGCTATCAGCTCAGGAGATGAAGATTGATGTGCCTCTGATCCTAGAAGCAGGGTTTAATATGAGGCCTTTTTCTGTGGGCAAACCAGAGTCTCAGTCAACACTGAATGAGTGGGAACTCAGGAATAGCTCTGCCTCTGCTGTGCTTTTCCACTGCAGGTTCACTACAGATGGAGTTTCTCCTTCACTGCACTCCCAGATAATTTGCTGGCTTTGTCCAGTCCTCCTTAGTTAATAATATATTTTCCTCTCTGATATTTCCTTGTAAATGCTTGTTGCATCTAAGTATATTCCTGAAAACGTCTACTTTCCTGGTCTACAAAAGTGTTAAGAGTGTTGAATGATAGTACAGGACTTAGTTTCTTAAAGTGAGCCACAATGAACATATTGGTGCAGGATGCTTGAACTCTTGCCTGTGAATGATGGCAGGGGTTATAATTTTATTTGTGATGCATATGAACACAAACACATCTGTAGGCAAGACCTGTGGCCATTGGCACGGAATCATTTTAGCACTATTCACTCAGGTGATATTATATAATGATATTCTCTGCCATGAATATCACCTAATCAATGAGGTAGAGGCCTTGCACAGGCTAGCTTTTAGATGTTTGGGATTGGTGTGCCATGTGGAACCTCAAACGTGTTTGTTGAGCAGGGGAATTTGGAGCAAAACTTCATGCAGCTAAACCATGGTTGTTATAAACAACTTCACTGGGTTTAGATAACAGAAATTCTCTTTCAAACCTAGGTTGCTTGGTTTTTTAGAGAGTTCTTTAAACTTAATCTTCTTCTGGGTGGACTTTAAAAAGCCATATTAGTTAGGGAATTAGTCAATTTGTTAATTTTGGTTGCATCTTATTTCTGGAAGAAGATAGACTAAGAGGCTTTTAATGTACCTGATCTGATTTAGAAATAAAATTCAAAGACCTCATGGGAGTTAGACAGAACATTTCTCTGTCAAAAATTCATAACTTTCAAACATATTCAAAACTGTTTTTCTTTTCTGAAAGGTTTTTATTTTAATGCTTTCTATCAAACTTTGAAAATATTCTTCTATCTCAATACATTTAGCCTGAATTTAAGAAGAAAACTTTTGTTCATCTCTTAGGACAACTATCATGTTTTTTGACAAACTTCTGCAGTTTGAAAAGAGAAACTAAACTCTTCTATTCTAAAGGAAAAGGATTCTGCCAAATCTTCCACTTTTTTTTTGTATCAACAGTCTGAAGGTTTGACTTGGATAGCTCTTTTTTATTATTTTTCTGGAAGAGGCCAGATAATTTTTCCAAAAACATATGCATTGCTACTAATAGTTTGGCTTTCATGCAGCAGGATTTTTCAATAAAAATACCTGAATTATTCCAACAACTATTAAAGATATTTATTTGCCTCCAATTCTCCTTCATCTCTTGAACAAAAAGCTTTCAAAACTTTTAGAATGCAGAATGAGTTCACAGCTGGCCTCCTCGTGGTGTTTGTTTTTAAGAAATAATGCCTGAATATTGTATTATTTGAAAGATCATAATGCACAGATCAGTGCCATCACTAAAACAGGCAGTGTACTCGTACTCAGGCTGAGCACCTCAGCGAGTCCTGCAGAGAGGCATGGGCAGTGACATGGAGCTGGGCCTTTCTAGATTTCTGCTAAGCTTTGCACTTCTTTAATTTCGTCATCATCTGGGGAAAAAAATAGTTCTGTTTAGGAGGCTGTGACATAATCGGGCTGCCTTATAGATAATGTGATGATTGAACCTGGAAGCAGACATGGCAGCAGAAAAGAGGCTTCTGTGCATTTGTTTGGTTCTACTTTAAGATTTTTTTGTAAAAAGGAAGACATCAAGGTCTTGATTTACAAGGATGACATGTCTATGCAATAGCAGTAATTACAGCTGGAATAAGTAATTTATCAGCTTAGCTCCAGAAAGGCTTGATTTTACAATCCCCCTCATCCTCATCTGGTTCCCTCTTCAAACTTCATGCCTTTCCAGGACAAACCATTTTTTTTGGTCGTTTATTATAAATATTGTGCATTCTTTTTTTTACTTTTCAAGGACATATGTTGTCTTAGAAGTTTGTGTCACCAGTCAAAATAATGCCATCACTTCTGAAAATATTTTCATTTTCTGACATGTATGGAGGTGCCACAAAGCAGTGCTGACAACTTCATCTCTCGCATTCCACAAATCTTATCAAGATATATCATCAGAAAACCACACGGGCTATATCCGGGCTCTGACAAACCTGAAACATGGCCTGCCAGCCACAGATAAGGCTTGAAATGTTGGTCAGTGAAAAGGTGATAACAGCAACAAGGATCAAATGCTTGTACAACTTCACCTTTGGACAGCTGTGGGTTTTGGCTGACTCACGACGTTGGAGAAATCTTTGCTCTGCCTTCGCCGATGCCCCGACATCTGCGTGCTGCAGGTCGGACACAGCATGGCCACAACAAGGGCCAGAGGAAGCCCACATTTTGGGAGAAGCCCTTAGCAAATGTAAACCTCATGGGTCACGAGGAGCGCCGAAAAGCTCCACTGAAAGCCTGGCGCTTTGTTCGAGGGATCAAAAGGATTGTGGTGCTTTGTTCTTCTAAACGGGGAGGAAAAATCGCAAAATGCCGCAACAGAAATAATAAATGCACCCCATTCCTTCCCCCTGAAAACCTCCTACAGGAGGTCTTGCCACCTTTTTTAATCCTCAGAGGAGAAATCTAAAACAAAAATAAAAGTACTCAAAACCATTCCACAAAACAGTAAACTGGCTCTGTACTTATTTTTGGTTAATCTTGGGATTTAAACATATCACTATTATCGTAAAAAAAATGGAGTTCTTAAAAAAGAATTTATAATCATTTGCTTAATGGTGCTTTCCCCATGCCATCCGTTTCCAAACAAAGCTTAGTTTATGGCTATCATAAGAGATTATGTTCCCTTACAGTTGCAGTATTTCTTCTATAATGATTTATTTTAAAGGGCTTCACCATGATAGCTCTCCAACTTTGTTCCTTCCTGTATATCACTGTTCAGGGTCAAAAGCTGGAAAAAGGGCTGGTCCCAGAGGCCTAACATATTTCACCAGTGGAGACTCTGGCTTTTCACTTCTCCTTCTCTCCTCATCACTTTATGCTTAAAGAAGAACAGATGTGGAAACATTTAGAAAAGAACTAATTGAATTTCACATAACACAATTTAGCATTGTTTGAGGAAGTACCTAAATCAACAGCACATTTTCTGAAAGGCCCAGCGTTGCCTAATTAGAACACCAAACGTGTGACTAATTGGCCACACTTACACCAAAGGCTCTGTCGCAGATGAACGGCTGCCTATTCATCTTAGCTAAACTTAGGCCAGCGGTTTGGCTGTGAGGTAACTGTGGTTGTTTTAAATGAGCTGTGCCAAACATAACGGGGAAGTTCAGCTATGGTAGGAGAACAAATCCATGTAAGAGCAGAGGAGTAATCAGGATGCTTACGCTCCGGCAGCACCCGGAGGATTACCAGGAGATTATCAGCACATAAATTATTGGATTCTTTGTGCTCTGTAATTGGGAAACTTAATAGCCTGCTCTTTATCATGTCTACTCCATTGTCTTTAAAAGCTCAGCATCTAATTAAAAAGTAAACTGATATTATCAGGAAAGGCTCCACTCTGCCCAGCTCTTGCCACTGCTGGGTCTGTTTTTTGCATGCAACAGGATGCTTTCTTTTCTTTCTTTTCTTTTCTTTTCTTTTCTTTTCTTTTCTTTTCTTTTCTTTTCTTTTCTTTTCTTTTCTTTTCTTTTCTTTTCTTTTCTTTTCTTTTCTTTTCTTTTCTTTTCTTTTC
>VZTB01003808.1:15809-138609 GCA_013397245.1 Thryothorus ludovicianus
TTTTCTTTTTCTTTTTCTTTTTCTTTTTCTTTTTCTTTTTCTTTTTCTTTTTCTTTTTCTTTTTCTTTTTCTTTTTCTTTTTCTTTTTCTTTTTCTTTTTCCTTACCGCCTCCCCTGCCTCCTTTCCACATTCCTTCCTCCCTTCTACCTTTATTTCCTTGGTAGATCTAGCCACCTTAAAGAAATGAAGAGCACTATGCTAAGCTATTTCCCACTGGAACATGGCATTGGTGCTGTGAGGATGCCTGGTTATACATGTTGCTTCAGGAAGTCTCAAGGCTGACTGCTGAAGTTTTTTAATTGTTTCCTATAAAAAGATGTATCAGCTTGAAAACAGGCATAAAACCAGTGGGATTTGGGGAATAGAATTAGATGGTTTCACCCATACCTGCTAACATCCCACTTTTAGGTAGGATCACTAAATGTTTTACAAATAGGTTCTGAGAAATCCAGGACCCCAAGATTATTGACTTTTTTCCTTTTTTTCACCACAGCCTTCTCACCTCTATACCATCTGGCAACTCAGAAAGATGTCTCCTCTTTCCCAGCACAACATCTTTGCAGCCTCCAAAGACAGCTGCTGTGTTTCTGGTCATGTTCTTGTGGTGCCTGGCTTGGGGGCAAAGCTTCCCACACTCATAATCCCCACCCTGCAGGCAGCTGAGGGCTTTTTGCCATGTGCTGGAGGGCAGTCAGGGGAGATGCAGCTGGGAGTTCCTGCCCTGCCCTGCTGCCCCAGTGTACCCTCTGCAGTGAGCCTGCCCTGGCCACAAAAGCTGACTGGCTCTGCTGATCCCACATACTGGGGGGGAAAGACAGGGCCTGATCAGGGGGCTTGGTGGGGAGGTGCAGGAGGCAGCTGCATGTTTTGTTTGCCTGGAAGAGCTCTCGTGGCCTGCACAACCCCTTTTGGTCACAGTACTCATACACTCCATGGGTCTGAAGGAAATTTATTCCCTCGACTTGTGCATCACATAAATCAAAGAGAGGGGAGAGCTGCTGAGTTTGCTAAGGTCGTTGTTTAGCATTTCTTGACTGTTAATTTGTGGATTGCTGCTGATGGGAAATCTGTTCTACAAAATCTGAGGCTTCCAGAAAAAGATGGAAGAGATATTATGCAAAATGATGGAAGTTTCAGATGACTGCAATAGTTTTCTTGCTCTGAAACCTTATCTGCATTTCTTAGCTGTCTGCTTTTTCTCTTGATGGGGTTCCCTTGCCCCACCTCTCTCTCTCCCTCACTAAATTTTAAGGGCGCATGTCCTTTCACATGAACTTGTTGTGTAACAAAGTGAAAACACCACCAGAGCATCGGTACATGTTGCAGTGGACAAGCTGTAATCCAGTCTACAATGAAGCTGTAGGCAGCCTTGGCCCCCCCAGCAGAGTCTGAAAAGCTCAGACAGGAGAGGCAGCCTGTACCTGCCCCATACAAGCAAAGCCTGTCCAGAGAATTTTTTTTTTTCCATAAGAAGAAATGATTTCATATTGACATAGGAGGGAGGAGAGAGTGATTCTGAGTTAGGACAAATTTATTTCTGGGGTAAGGTCCATTTTTTTCCCTGTATTCAGATGAGTTATTTGGCTGGGATAACTAGTTTATTTGTGTGTAACCTAAAACAAAAATAATAGAAATAAAAATTCAATAGACCACTAAGTTAGGAAAGAAAATTAAGAAATCATCTAAACCATTATTCTGTCCACATCTAGGTAATCAGCATGTAAATATTTGCTTTAAATCCTTCTATATGAGGCCTTTATTATGCTTACAGGTAGTAAGGGATTTTTAAAAATATTTCATCTCAATCTTTCCTGGAAGTAGTTAATTCATTTATTTTTATTTCTTATCTATCATGGACATGAAAATCAGAAGCCTTCTTTCTCTTTGCAGTGGTGATTTACATATTTGAAAATCATTAGCATGTCCTTTCTTCACAGGACTAAACTCCATTCATTCATCTTTCTTTAGGGGTCATGTTTTTCCTAGTCCTCTCATCAGCCCTTTGCTTTCTTCCCTACTCCCATGCCATACAATTATGATCTTTCAGTCTGTCAGCAGTGTCAAAGACTGGAGATCCCAACCCACCCAAAGACACTGAGGGTGTGAGCCCAAAGGTGCCCAGTTAGTATAAAATAATGAGCCCCAAAATGACCTTTAATGATGCTGAAAATTATTTGTCTTCACAATTGTTAAGGTAAAACATTTTTATTTAAAATATTTGTCTAGTCAGTTTTTGTTGCTCATACATTCAGCTGAAAGCAAAAGTTTGACTCCACCTAATAACATAATTCTTTAATAAAATCAGTCTTTGATAAAATATGTCAGATAATTAAAGGCATGGTATAAATCTATATTTGTGTTTGTGTGCATATGAGTCTGTATGTGTAGTAAAGTTGTAGTGCTTAAAAATAAACTCTAATCTGCTTGTTCCAGTCACAGGGACCAGTTTTTCTGTTAGTTCTTTGTAGTAATTGCTTACCACAAATTCTTCCCAATTTATGTTGGAAGAAAATGATGAAATGTTCAAAGCATGTACAGCAGCAACAACCAGTTGCATCAACTTTCATTTTAATTCTACATAGTGAGAAGAACCTAATACCTGAAAACTGGAGTAAAAACAGAATACAGAAGCAGTTAATTTTAAGTACCTGAATTAGCAGATAACAAAACAGTGATAAAAGCTACAAGAAAATATAACTGATACTTTCTTATTAAATGCTCATGGGTATTAAATACATCCCTGACAGTCTTCTCTCTTGATCCCTTATAGAAGGGGTCACTTAATGTGCATTACCTGTATTATCCATCACTCCTGGGCTCTGCAATCAACAGAACTCATTCCAGGCAGTCACAACTAAGCTGCTCGACACAGAGGAAAGGAAAGACACTTTCTCTGTCATATTTTGGGCATGTTTGCCCTGTCTGTAGCTGACAAAGGGTGGGCCATTGCTCCAAGGCCTGGACAAGTTTCAGTGGTGGTGAGCAAAGAATGGAAATGTGCCTGCTTTTATGAACGTGGCCTCTCTCAATTGATTCCAGCTCATAAAATGCCTTTTAATTATAATGATTGATTACTCCCTTGGTGAATACCTCAGATTTGGAGCCTGGTAACTTGTTTACACATTATGCAGTTTGATCCTAACAATACTTGAAGAAACACTTGTTCAGGCATACCAGTCTCCTTCCAGTCCTCTGACAACCTCCAGTCCTGCAAGGTTGCCCAGTGCTTTGGGAACACTCATAAACAGCTTCCAAAACCAGCAAAGATGCCCATGGTGTGCATACCAATTCTGCTTTTTCCCCTCCAGAACTAGATAAACTACTCCATCCACTTTCTTGATTAAAATATTGTGTCTAAATATGCGTGTATTGCACAAACATCACTTTCTATCTCTTAGAATTTGAAACTAAACCTTCTCTTCTTGAATATAGGGTGGGTGGTGTTTGTGGTGTTGTTTTTTTTTTAAGCCAGGAAAAGCCTTTTTTTTTTTATATCTGTAGCTGATACTTCACTTGCTGCTGTTGTTTATAGATGGGAATCATCCCATCCTTCTCATAGATGGGAACCAGACACTCTGTACTGCCTCTTGTCCTGTATTTGAGACAATTGAAGTCTTATGCTTAAGTGTAGTAATCACTGTGAGTAGGCACTAAACACCTGAGTGTCATATTTACTTGGTTGATGCTCTTGATTCACCTTTGATTCTTGTCCCCAGAAAGCAGAGAACATCCATTATGTATTGGTGTCTAAAACCATTTGTAGTTAAACGTCAGGTGCCAGTCACAGTCGTGCAGTTTTGCTGTTTCTACTCAAGCACAGTCCTTAGTCAGTATAGCATTTTGAAAAAATCATGCATTGCACGACTTGAATTGGCTACCCCAATTTTGCAAATGTGAACATTTCATCCTGTGCCTCAGCTTCTCTGTTTAAAATGCAGCTAATATTCATGCAGCCATGAATATTCATTTCAGAGATACACTGTTAAGACAAACAATTTTGTGTTAATGAGGATGTGAAGGAAGGCAATGCCACAAAAAAGCCCATGAAGAAATGAATAATGCTGCACCCTGTGCCAGGCATAGAGCATTAATTTCTATCAAACTGTGTAGCTAAATCCAAAATGCAGGCCTAATTAATTTAACTTTTATAACTGTTAGGATGAAAAGGGACTATGCATCTAGCACCTACTGTACAGCAAGGAGAGGAGATAAGAGTGAAGCAGAGAGAAGAAGGGAACTTAGGACATCCAAGAACATGCATGACTTCAAGTTAAACACCATGCATCCAACCAGGCAGAGTGTCTCTTTACATAGAATGTCATTACAATATACAACTCATTGTCACAAAACACTGTAGATATAAAAATTTTCCTGGGTTCAAAAAGAAATTAGATTTGTTAATGGCAAAAGAATCCCTGTGAAACAGCAAAGTCACAGAGAACTGGAAGCTGGTATACAGCTGTTGTGGTTTTAAGCCCAGCTGGAGATGAAACACCACATAGCCACTCGCTCAATCTCCCCTTTATTCTCCCTAACCCTAGGGGAATGGGGAGGACAATCGAAGTAAAACTCATATATTGAAAATAAAGTAAAATATAACATTAATGGATAATAATAATAATAGTAGTAGTAGTAGTAGTAGTAGTAGTAGTAGTAGTAGTAGTAGTAGTAGTAGTATATCCTTATGGATAACTCCCACCAGTTTATATACTGGGCATGACATTTTGGAGTGTGGAATATCTGTTTGGTCATCTTGGCTCAACTCCCCCAGCTGTGCTCCCTTCCAGATTTGGGGTTGTTTTGAGTACCTCCTCTCAAGCAGAACATGAGACAGAGAAAAAAAGTCCTTGACTTTGGATAAATGCAACTTAGAAAGAAAATCGAAACATCAACACCATTGTTCAAATCCAAGATATGGCACTGGAATAGCTAATGAGAAGAAATTGACTCTACTTAGCTGAAATCAGGAGAACTGGTGAAGACATCATTACACACACTCATCCTGTTGGTGCATCCTGCTTTGTGTATCTACACATGGTCACCACCAGAGACAAGAAGATGAGACAGAGGGAGCTCTGTCGAAATATTGATATTACCATTCTTAGAAACACAGAATCATTTAGGTTGCAAAAGACCACTAAGATCATTGAGTCCAACTGTTAGCCCAGTACTGCCAAGTCCACCACTAAACCACGGCCCTAAGAGACAAGTATGCATCTTTTAAACACTTCCAGGAGCAGTGACTCAGTCGCTTCCCTGAGCAGCATGTTACAATGCTTGACAACACTTTTCAGTGTTAAATTTTTTCCTGGTATCCATTCTAAACTTACCCTAGTGCAACTTGAGTCCATTTGCTTTTGCTGAATCACTGGTTAGCTGGGACAAGGGTCCAGCCTCCCCTTGGCTACGATCTCCTTTCAGGTTGTTGTCAATAGAAATAAGGTTCCCCTCTGAGTCTCCTTTTCTCCAAGCTCCCTCTTAAGACTTCTTCTCCAGACCCTTCAGCAGCTTTATTGCCCTTCTCTGGACTCACTCCAGCACCCTAATGTTGTAGTGATGGGCCCAGAACTGGACACAGCACTCGAGGTACAGAAGGATGATTACTGTCCTGGTCCTGCTGGCCATACCAGGATGCCATTGGCCTTCTTGGCTACTTGGATACAGCCTGGGTCATGTTAAGCCTCTGCCAATCAGCACTCCAAGCCAGCTTTCTTTTCTTTTTGGCAGGTTTCCATCCACTGTCCCCCTAGCCTGTAGCTCTGCATGGGGTTGTTGTAGCCCAACAGTTCCTAGGTACTGTTTATAGCATTACAAGTGCATCTCAGTGGATTCTGGGGTGTTTGGAATAGGAGTAGCACTTTTTTTTCTGCATTAGTCACAGCAAAGGCATCTTTATGGCCCCTGTGCACAAGTCATCATGTACTTCTTGAGGGAGATTTTATGAGCAGAGCTCATTTCCATTTTAGAATAAATAGGCTTGTTTTTTTGCTGTGTCCTGCTGACATGATGAAGAGGATGTGAATAGCTGCTCCTTTAAAATGGCATGAAACATTTTCATTTGAATAAACAGGACAAATCAACTTGCTCTGCAGACTCTGCCCTACTCTTGTTTCTGGCGATATTGCAGATGCAGAGCTCTTGCTCCATAACGCATATGATGTAAACCAATTGGATTTGTCTTCACTAGCAGGAGGAGATATCAACAGCATATCTAAACTTAAGGGAGGAAAGCATTGTGAATTTTGCTATTGTTGCTGGTAATTATCCAAAATATATTTTTGTTCATTCTAAGAATGGCAGCTTTAGAAACATTCCATATTTATTCAATAAACTAGAAGTGCTTTTAGATATCTGCTATCCACTTTGAGCTTCTCTCAGAAGAATTTCCTGCAGTAAAGAGAACAGATGCTACACCCAGAATGATTATCTGTTGTGAACATGTATTTCAAGGGCAGCACTCACTATACACTTGATAGGTGTGGAGTCCACATTCCTGTTCTATACAGTAACCAAAGTCTTAAGATGCACAGAGCAGGATGTGCATGAGGTCAGTTCAAAAAACGCTCCAGGCTCGTGGACTTTAGGACTGAAGATCAGTTTGCCTCACACCATGAAACAAAGCACATGATGATAGGTAACCTGAGGCCAGGATTTTCAGCAGTTAGAACAGGACACTTGTCATCTGCGGCTGAAAATGCCAATACATTTTCCAGTATCCAGCCTGCTGGCATAAGAGATTTCAATATCCATTTTTTTTCCGACAGCAGTTGAAGACTAGAACTGATTTATGAAACAAACTTGCCTTTTTCTTCTTTTTTTACTCATTTTTCATATTCATTGTTGCTCACACTTAACCTTTTGACTCTAATTCCCTAATCTGCATGATGCACACAGAGGCTTTGTTCTTTCTGACAAGTCTTATCATTTTTTATCTGTCATCTATTTTTTCAGCCATTAGCTGGTCTCAGGCTCTCTGTATCTATAATCTGTTTACATTCTTCTTCATTATTTAGTATTAGTGCAATTCTTCAGCAATCTTTCTTCAGAGCTGGGGTTTTTATCCTGCCCTTTGCTTCTTCTGAGCCAAATTCTCTGACAAGAAGACCCCAAACCTATCTGAGGATCGAGACAAACTAGACATGTAATGGTGACTGTATGCTAAAGCTTGGGCTCATGCTCTAATGCCATTTAATTTACTAGTGTAGACATAGCCTGTCTGTGAGTTTCTGAGCCTGTGGCTGAATTCATCCTGCAGTTTACTTCAGGGAAAAGTAATCTAGAAATTAATATTAGCAATCCAGGAATCAGGGGTAACTCTGTTGTAATGGATGTTGTAATAAATATGTTTAAAGCTGAGTTGGGATTGCTCAGAGATTTTTAAAAGTTATTTATTTCAACGCAAATTTGTTTGGACTTTATTTATATGTGTAGTGTCCCTTGGCACTGTGCTCAATCAAAACCATAAAAAAAATGTTGGCAAATATTACATCTTTCAATTATTATCACCTGTAACTTTTGAGGCAATAATGAAAATATTAAATGTTTGGCCTAAACTTCTGTCTGAAGTTCCCTTGGCAGTTCACTGCATGTCTCCTCCAGCAGTGTTGCAATGTGCATTGAATGACATCCAACAGATGATGTTAAAAAGACATCAAGATCAGGAGATATTTATTCCTTCTAAACGCCCACATGACTGTAAATTGTTCACTTCATTAATCAACATTTTGGGGTTTTAAAATTTCTTTTATGTGTGAAATCTTAGGCCATTTTTCCTCCTTAATGTTCAAATTCAAACATTTTTCTAGAAATGTGAACCCATTACAAATATAATCTGATTTTCACCCTGACCCCAAAGGACAGAAAGACAAAAATAAATAAATAAAACTCAAATCCATTCCACAGCTATGAAATGGAGGCACACAAAGACCAAGAGAAAATGTATCCACTAATTTGGGGCGTCTGTTTTACATTGCTGCAAATCAGGTCCCTAGACATGCAGCAAGCCAACTATATCTCATTACAGCTTGCCTATGAAGGCCTTTTTCCTGAAAAAGACATAGGATAAATTTGTGGTAGAATAACTTTCCAAAATAGTTGTATGAATAAGTAACTGTCAGCACCCATGCAGCAAGAGGTGGATTTAAGCAGACTGAGCAGGGTGGAGGTGCATGTGCTGGGTGTGGGACAGAGCCTGGCTGCTGGGGACACGATTCTGCCTGGTCTCCTTTTGGGTGCCCACCACCCTTCTCTGCATAGCATCCAGCACTGGCTGCTGGAGGCCCTCGCTCTGTTAGGCACCCTCAGATCCATCAGGTGCCACCAGACCATCCCTTGGGTACGATGCCATCAGCCTCCAGGCTCTCATGCTCTCTCCATTCTCATCCAAAGGCTTTCCCAGAGCAGCTGGAAATTTTGTCCCACATATTGCCTCAAGAAATTAATTTCAGAAAAGAGATGATATTTACTGTAAATATTGACTACAGAAAAGACTGGGAAGATGTATTCTCTTTGCCAGATTCTACAAAAAAGCTGTTCCTTCAAAAGGAACAAATGCTAACAAAGATGAATGAACATAACTGAAAATGATTGTCTAGTCAGAGAAAATATATATGGAAGGTAAGGAAATTGTCTATGCTGGTTTAAAACTGGAGAAATTCTTCCATAATTATCCAGACTTCACTACTTTATTTTTTTCACAGGAACACCAGAAACATGCAGTTAACCCTAAGAAAAAGCTCAGTAAAAACTGGGGGATATGTGAGGGGCTGGGGAGGAAGGTGTAGCAAGCCAGAAGAAGCTGCTGATAGGCTTCTGTCAATTTTGGAGATGTTCTTGCTCAATTGTGTTCAACAGTGTAACTGGGCAAAAAAAATGCAGGGCATGTCAATGAGATGAGTGGAACATACAGGGGCAAGTGTAACCACTAATAGAGAGAAATCACTGACAGAGCAAGAGGACACTGTCTTAAGCTGCACCAGGGGAAGTTTAGGTTAGACAGCAGGAAAAAATTCTTCACTGAAAGAGTGATTGGGCACTGGAATCGTCTGCCCAGGGAGGTGGTGGAGTCATTGTACCTGTATGCTTTTAAAAAAAGTCTTGATATGGCACTCAGTACCATGGTTCAGTTGATGAGGAGGTATTAGATCATTGGTTGGACTTGATGATCTCAAAGGTCTTTTCTGACATAGAAATCACATAGAATTTTCTAACATAAATCACATTTTGTGATTCTGGGAAAATATCACATAAGGCAAACATGGTGGCCTTTAGAGCAGAAAGAAATTAAACAGTAAAGAAAACATGTTCAGACCAATAATAATTTCTAATATAAGCAGGGTGTTCCTCAGCAGGGAGCAATTGAGAAAGAGAGTTTCCTGGCTATTAGAAGGACACCAGATGAGTATGAGGAGGTTGTGCCAAAAATCTGAATTAAGTTCAAGCTACTACAAACATATGTCAAGTATGAATTCAGACAGAAACAGGAGTCCAGATCTACCTCTACATGTTGCATGTGCATTTGACACATCACTTCTTTTTTGAACCACAAGTCAATGCAAGTTTTTCTCCTGTGAACAGTGAAAAGTAATTCAGATAAGAAAATAATTCTTAGTGCAAAGCAACACTTGAACATTAACAAACTTCCAGGAAAACAATGTATTCTTATATTTCCCCAGCTGCAGGGATAATTCAGTGAAAAATTTCATAGTGCATATGATCCTCTTGAAATAAATACAACATAATTGTGGATGTATTTTTAAAAAGATCCAAGTCAAAGTAGTCAAAATATTATAAAAAAGGCTGGCTGTACCATCCAGCAACTTCTCTGGTGTATTACCAAATATACATACCTCCACAATGATGACAGCTATAAACTTCTTATTCCACCCTTTCGTAGATGTTCAAAATGTGTTGTCGATCCTTTCTGCAATAAAAGAATGCTGAGGCGCCATCACACGAAAGCCTGTTTTTTTCCAAACAGCAAATGTCTATAAAAATACAGTCCTACATCTCTGTGATAGATAAGAAATACTAAAGGAGCAATAATAATTAATGACCATACAAGATGAAACTCCAGTTACTCAGACGGCTGTCTCCACATAATCTGTATTTTATACAAAAGGAGAAAGAACTCAATGGAATTTCAGCTGTGACCGGATAAAAACTGCCAACAAAAAGTGATAAGGAAAGTCTAATGTGCATATTAATCATGTTTATAGCGCCTCATTTGCTGATATATTAGCCTAAACTCCCTTTCAAAATACATTTTTGATCACTGGTAGAATCATTTCATACAATCAAACTTTAAAGAGGACCAATTAATGTTTCCATCTTCTATTAATTAAAGGTAATTGATTATGATAGCCTCTGTAATAAATCACAGAGCAGAAGAGTTTGAAAATGTACTGTTGGATGAGTTGGATTTTTAATAATATGGAAAGATTTAAGCCACACACTGTATCTTTACGTGTTTATTGCTGTAGTTTGCATTCCATGGTTTTATTATCTAAGTATTTTTTTGACTACAATTCAGATCCAACAGTCACATATTATGTTAAAAGGCTGCCTGAAGAATTCTGCACATCTGATATCGGTGACTTCCTATTTCTTTGTATAAGAAAGCAGAAATAGATAACTAAATAAAGCCTAGAACCTCCTTGTTTTCTTTTTTTCTATTTCTTTAGTTTATATTTTCATCATTTATCTTTACCTTCATTTCTCTATGGATCCCAGAAAATATCCACTACACCATGGCATGACTTAAATGTGGCCCAGCCTTTTGTAATGAACAATTTTTTAGATTCCCGGCCATCCTGTATCCTGTCTGATCTGTGCTTTGCATAAACCTGTTTGCAATTTGTTATCGTGTGAGGCAGACAACATCGATAGCAGCAGACACCTTCCTTTAACTTCAGTGGTCATGGACATGGTCAGCAGATGAGGGCATTTTTGCCTGTTAGCTTGAAAGCACACCTCTTGTTTGTCCTTTTGGTGAATTGATGTAATATCTGCTTCACAACTGCCTGTGGATGCATCCACATTTGGATGCAGCATTTTTCTGCCTGGAAACTGAAACAATAAAAGATCATTGCACTGGGAAAGCATCCCACAGAAAGCCTCTGCACTTGAATAGAAAACTTCCCTAAAGATTAAGTGTCGGCACACATGGAGGGTAAGGAAAATACTTAGGGCTGAGGGAAGCTTGTTTTAGGTTCCTCAGACATATTTGAAAAATGCCTCTTTCATAACAGCAGCAGGGGGATCGCTTGATTGTTTCATATGTTTCCTGTGTGATTTGCAAAGCTGTCCTGTAAGCTCACATGACCCTCTGCATCTTTCCATGTCTTCCTTTGCGTCTCCCTTCCAGCCATTATTAGATTTCTCCAGGGGTACCAAGACTGGCCCATTAGTGGCCGCATTCTTCACCACAAATAATTGCCAAATTAGTACTCCCTAGCTAAGTGCATGCTAGAGAATTGGCCCTTTAATAGTTTCTTCAGAAGTAAATGCTCCTTATCACAGCAGATAAGACTGCAGGCATTCATTTTCCCCTTGCGAGGAGTCGTTTTTCTGCATCCCGTGCTTCAGAGTGTTGGTATGTCCCTGTACGTCGCCCTGTTTACGTCAACGGGCTGCGGTGATTATTCTATCAACACGTTCATGTTACATTTCTGGACAGCTCAAGGTTATGTGATTTACTGGGTAATCCTATTTTTCTTTTTTTTTTTTTTTTTGAGAAATTAAGTGTCTCTGCTCTCCTAGGCTTTCACAGAGTGCTGGCAGGTCCTGCTGCAGTGGGCCTCCCTCCCACTCACAGCCTGGCTTCAGATGAGCTTGCCTTCCTCTGTACAGAGCCTTTCATTTGTGTCAAGCTGACTCAAACAGACTGAAAAAGAAATCTTTTGCCCTCTTAGCTCACCTGCATATCTTGTGGGCTACCAGATTAAGGCCCAGCCTGGGATGGAGTAAGATATGACCTGGCTTTGAATAGAAAATTGTGTGTCAAACTGTACATCCATCTTTTGTTTCTTTCTAAAGAAGAAATGAAAATTCCACTCAGTAAAATTATTAGTATGAGTTCAAATAATTGTTGGGCAAATAGTGTGTTAGGATAACTTCATGTTCCCAAATTACATGCTTAATCTACTGGAACATTCTGGAGCTTTGATTTCCTACTGATAACATAATGATGTGCATGTTACCAGTTAATAAATGCACATTTACTGATGGTCTAAATTCAGGAGTTAAACTAAACCTCTGCTTGTCTCCATTCTGCTACATTACATTCTTGAGAATGTCACCATTGTATGGTTCATGTACACCACAATATGATTTAACAAATGACAAGCTTTTTCCCTAGATGCCATGACTTCATTCATTCAGTTATGTTACTTTTCAAGTGATAACACTCTAATTAGCTGCTGAACTTTGCTATCCTTTGCATACCCTTCCCAATCCAAACGTTCACTTATCTCTCCAGAAGTGCTACATGACATCCTTGTTGTTTCAGGAGAACACAGTTACCATTCTCTGACTGCCCCCACACTATCTAAGATAAGTGTCATATGACACATCTTCTAATTCAGAGAAGTGCACAAGCAACAAAAGCTGTCCCTCTGCACAGACTTCTCAATCAGCAAACTCAAAGCACCCCCATCTTTTACAAAGCACTGAGTTACTTTGCTGTAACACTGCTGAATGTTTAAATCTGGCCCAGGCAAGGCAGGGATTATCTTTCTCTCGCATATACAGTGTCTGTACATGTTGTGCTGTCATTTCTGAGCAGCAGTAACCTTGCAGACCTACTGTGTTATATGCTATAGTTTAACTTTTGCAGTCCTGAGCCAAAATCCCCAAAACTGAATTTACAGTGATTCACAGCAGGAATTCACTCTTTCATGGAACCCCAGTTTCATAAATTTTATGTAAACAGTTTGGGTTTGATATTAATTGCATGTATACAAAGACATTTTTTCCTCAATTTGCTCAAAGAACAGTTCTGGCTCCATTTTGACTGTTTCTTTCTTTGTCCTGTTTTTTACCCAGTGATGAAAACAATTACAGGAATAAATCTGTATTGCACAGAGTAACACAGTGCAGACACAGTCTTAGACTAGAGCCTCACAAGCCCTTTCATGCTACTCTCCACATCCTGTTTGACTAGGCTTAATTAGTCCCCTACCAGCTTTGGATTTTCCACAATTCTTGAAGAAGCCTGACACTTGGAAAGATGCATTTCCAAAACCTGCTGCAAGGATCCGTTCTCTCACTGAGACTCTCTCAGCCCATCACTGGAGAATACTTACAAGGGAGGAAGAAAAACATTGTGTTGGAGGTTTTAGCACAGGGAATGGGAAACACATTAGTGATATTCCCCTCTAAGACAACTGCTGGAGACCTCTTTGCATTTTGCCATCCATAGATGGAGGACTTCTTGCCAGTGACATAGCCCATGAGAAGGACTTCCTCAAAAGTAAGCTTCACAAGACATTTAAGTGCAGAACTAACAAAATGTTGAATGAAATCCAGCTGGTGAAAACATATGGCAGATTCTCAGTTTTATCTTCACTATCTTTGTTTGCAAACAAATGTGCGTTTGTTCTCCATTTGTTTTTTACCCAGTGACTTCAAGTGAGCATCAATTTAACCATAAGTCCCTAGTGAACATACAGTCCCATAAAATCACACCAAATTATATGTCATGTACAGAAAGGGCTCTTACAAAGAGGAAGAATACAATCTGTACTCAATGACCATGCTTTACAAAGCAAGAAGCAGTGGGCTTTTATTGCAGGAAGAAAAAAATCAGATCAGACATCGAGAAAACTTTTCCAAGAGTAATGTTAAGAAGCACAGAAGAGGTTACCTGGGGAGGTTGTATTCTCCATGTCTGGTATTCTCCATGCCTTTACAAACATTAGATCAAGATCTGTCAGAATTTATATCAGTATCATTGAACCTCTCTTTCCATAGTTTATGATTCTCCTTTGAACCTAATTAATTCTGCAAGTTTTAGAAAGCTTGCATCCAGCTGGAAAATACATTACCACTCAATAGTATGGTATTTAAGAATATTTACACTTCTAGAATATTTAAGAAGATTTACACTTCTAGTATATTTAGGAGATGGAACAAAAGATTTTGCATTAAACATAAATAATCATTGAACTGAATCTACAGCAACCCACTGCTGAATCTACCGAAACCCGTTGCTGGTAAAAGGGCCAAAGTTAGAAGACCCTATTCTTCTGTTGGTAGTAAGTCCCATGTTCTTATTGTACTTCCCAAAAAGCCAAGTCTCAATAAATACTGACGTTTGAGACATTCCCAGAGGTCAGGAGTTTGAAGGAAGTGGATTGTAATAAGACACATAAAGAGCTCTGAGCTTTTAGGTTTTTAGAGTCACCAGTGTTATGCCTGCCAGAAGTGATCCAACATTAGCACCTGCCAGACAGTCAATCCTAGTGGTGTTTCTATAATTGTGGTGTATTTTGAACCTGTTGATACCTGCTTGGTTATTTTTTCCACTTTTGGAAAGGGAGGTCTCAGCAGGCTTCATTAATGTGTCCTACCACCTCTGCTAGACAGCAAACATCATCATTTTCTGTATGGCTGCTGGAACAGAGCATTTATTCTGCATTTGGGCATAAAGCATGTGCATACAGCTGTGACTTCCCCTGCATGTGCAGAGCTGTGCAGCAAGGTGTCACAATAGAAGCTGTTTGTGTGCCTGATCCTGCAATTGTTGGAGGGCAGGGGAGAGCCAGCACAGACCTGGTGCTGCTGGGGAGTGTTGGTTGAGGACTCTTCTTCACCTATGCTGGTCACTGGCTGCGATGTTCTTTGGTATCCCAAAAGTCCTGAACTACCTGGTATTCAGTGTGATAAATTGTGACTTGGAAAGCATCCTGAAACAATAAGAAACCGCAATAATCCACAACTAGAGTTTTTAACAGCGCAAGAACAGGAAGTGTATTCTCGCCAGTTTTATTTGTGGGATTCAGAATGCCATTAAAGTAGTAGAAAAGGAGGGGGGAGAGTTTCTTTGCTTTACTTTGCTGTTAAGGGTGGATTGGTTTATTACTGCATTCATTATAATTAAAATTCCTTAATATACCCACATAAAGGTATATGTCGCAGTTAAGTTGATATTTTTCTTGCTTTATTTATGACCACATAAAATATGGTTTCCTGAGCATAATCTCCAAAAGCTCAGGGATTTAAGCTCCACCCCATTTATATATCTTAAGCACTACACACAAATGTAATTCCTGTGGCTCCTCTAGTCGCTCTCCACACTTCTTAAAAATGGTTCAGACCAAAGGTAATATGTTTCTTTTATGCCAAGTACAACTCAAACAGCATTAAACAGTTGGTTCTATATCTACTCTCAGGATCAAAAGTAAATATATATTGGATTTGAGACTACTTAAAGTGCAAAATACTGACCAAAACCTGTATCTGAGGATATTCTGTATTCATAAGTGGGAAACAACTAGAAGGACCAGTCCTAGCTCCTCAAAAGTTCCAGCGACATGTTCCCTCTTGCTCCTATTGTAGGATAGGTCGGAAAGACACATTACAGGACAGCTTTGGATGGAAGTTTTGTGAGTGGCTGAAGTTCTTTAGCAGTCCCACAGAGAGGCTGAGACATCTCTGTGAGGAGCCTGTGGGAGCCTGTGCCTCTGAGATAATGTTTTAAGACCCAATACATTTTCCCTGAGTTTACAGAAGATCTAGGAAACTGGACAGCTTGAAGCCTTTCAGCACAGAGGCAGAAAAAGAGGGAAGAGGAGGGAATGAGAGGAAGAAAATTCCTTCTGGCCACATGAGAGCTTGGAAATGCCACCAGAGGAAATGAATTTTTTACGTTCACTGACTAACACCTGGCTCTGCTGCAAGGCTGAATTTCTGATTTTTTTTCACATCTTCCAAGCTTATACAAGAAAGAGGCAATTCTGTGCTCTCCCGCAACCAGGTTTTTAAAGTGGACCATTAATAAACCTGTGTATATGAGCTCAGATAAAAATTTTTAGTTTAGTGAGATATTTTTGACAGAATTCATAGGGCTCACTCAATGAAGAGAAGAGAGAGAATCTGGAAAAAGAGTTTATGAGAGCATCTAGATAAATTAATGAACCTTATTTTAACAAAGAGAAACATATAAAGAGGCTCAATTCTTCTTCCTCTGCATGGGAAGTCTAAGATGGCAGGATTTTATTTTTTTTTTAGTCTATAAAAACTTACCAGGTTCTATTAACTGGCAGCCCTCAGAAGACATCCTGTGATGTTTCACACTGATGTTCATTTAACCACTGAAACTCTTAATTTGGCGGTTTGTACTGAAATTATTCATCTGGGGTTGTCCTTTTGTCCCTGATGTAAACAATGGATGGCTGCCTGAAAGATTTTTGTCAGCCAGTTATGGATTTGCTGAAGAAAGGCTTGCTGAGGGAAGTGCCAAATTCGAAGCTTTGTGCAAGGTAGATATGGGATATTGTAGGTAATGGATTATTACAGACCAGAAGCTGCAGAGAATCTGGTACTGAAGATAAGACTCTGTAGCAGTGTAAGTGGAAGATGGTAGCCTTTCCAAAAACACTTCCAGCAATGGGTTTGGTTTGGTTTGTTTTTTTTTTTTAGATCTGTCCCTTTTACTGAAGACAATGAAGTTTTTCAGAGATGATTATACCTGACAATAAAACTGTCAAAGAACTCCTCACTGATATCATGGGGAGAGAAAAATGCTTAGAAGGAACAAACAAGATTACAGTTCAGAGGAAAGAGAGCCTTGCTGCATTCACCTGGGCTACACATGAGGCTTCCCCTCACTGGTGAAAGGGTGTAAAGACCACATGGCCAATGATAAGACTGTGAATGCATTTGTTTCTTTTTTTGCCTGTTTCTGATTATAAGACAGTTTATCTTGAGGGCAAATTTTTGTCCATGTGACCCAGAGTAGATGCTATCTCAGTACCCATGGCTGGTACTTTTCATCAAGAAAGATGCATGATGAAACAAGTCAGAGGTAAATGTACCCTAATGAAAGAACTTGAAAGTTCCTCTTCCTTGTCCTTACTATTGTTTCATTTGAGGCCTTTTGTATCTGGTCCCTGAAAGTTGAGTGTAAAGGTGGAGAAACCCACCAGCCGTGCCCACATCACGCCTGGGGTCTGGGTCTGGTGTTATTAGTTATTCCCTCAGCTCTGCTGAAATACTAAAACTCTGTTTCCCTATTACTTTATCTTAATAATTGCTGGAGAAATGCTTGCAGACATTGAAACTGTGGTTTGGAAAACCATTCAGCAAGCCATTAGCTTTGATGTTAACAGATTATGTTCTGCAACTAATGGTGAATTTTGCTGTTATTTCCTTTCTAAAAAAGGCAGAAAAGATGGATTTTTAGTTTTTAGGGGCCAAATTGATGAGATTAACTACATGCATTTCATTTATCAAGAGCATTAAGTGTTTTGCAGTGACTGATGAGTGTATTTTAGATATAGTGAAAACACATAGATATATAGTTTATTTCTTTTATGTTAGAAGTTGTCTACAAGAGAGCCATTATTTACATCCTTTATATCTAATCAAGATAAACTCTCAGTCTCATAAATAAGAACATACTTATTTGCTTTAGTGACTTATTTGAGTCTGGAAAGATTTGCTGAGCAGGGGCTGGGCTTGATAATATTTCACCAAGCTAAAAATTCAGTCTTGATACATTCTTGACATGAGACACATAATTTTTCACATATAAGAACAATTACCTCATGTTTACACAGCATTTAAAGCATGGAAAGTGATTAGATTTTACCATCTCTGGCATGCCCGTGATGTACAAATTGCTACTGGCTCTTTATATATGGAAAGACATCCATTTAATGCTCTTTAATTTGGTGCCACTTATCTGTCTGTGGAAAGGTTCCCTCCTAGTGCTGGTGATGTGTATGAAGTACAGGCCTAGAAACGACTGTCAGAGAGGGAGGAGGCTTTAACAGGGAGATAAGTGTTAAGATAGATCTGCCTCCTCAAGTCAGTGGGATGAGCCCCACATTGCAGCAAGCCCACATCTCAGGGGGTTGATAACACCTTCCCGTGGTGGGAGAGGTCAGCCTGCTGCTGCAGGAAGCCTGTGCCCTCAGCGGGGAAGATGGATCCCAACCAGCGAGGGGAAATGGCCACATGACACTGGAGCTGGACAATGAAGGCTTTCTAGTAGGTGGAGGTGCTCCAGCAGGACCTCCTGGAAGGGCAGAGGCATCCTCTTGGCACAGCTTCTCCATGGCAGGCTGGGACCCCTTCAAAAGGGAACCAAATACATCAGTGTGGGATGCTCATGCCCATGTCCCAGTTTCCCTTCAGAGAATAGCTCAGCTCAGAATTGTAGTAACAAACCCAGACCACAAAATTCACTTTTCTAGCTGTCTATCATGCTTATCCTGTGTGGGGTCTGAAGACAAAGCCCATTTTCCTTTCTCCAAGTGTCCTTGCCATCACTAATACAGCACCTGTAGACCAGAGTTAAGCTCTTCTTCATTTGCACTGATGCAAATACAGGGATGCTGCTACATTTGCAGCATCTGTGCATGTCTGTTCTTCAGTAGCAGTGAACACATTGGCTTTGCTCTGCCTACAATTTGCTTAATAAACAGTTTACATATTGCACTTGCTTTAAACACATTGCATGCATTGTGTAATGCCAAGATGACCATGTCCAGAGATAGACAGCTTGGCTCAGGGTCTGGGATATTAAGTAGTCTGAGTTGATCTCCTGACCTCCTCCCAAGTAAGGGTTATGCTGCTGGCTATCCCAGACTAATAGACTTGTTATTTCTCCAATTCCTGGATAGCAGTGTCTAGTACAGAGAGCAGGCCATGTGTGGTGTTTCTCTCAAAGATCATGAAAATAGCATGAAAATGCTTCAGCTTTGCTGGAATGGCCAACTTTCTGGCTATAGTTTTTTTTTCTTGACAATAAATGACATATTATGGAAACACCTTCCTCAACCATCTTTTGTTTGCTTTTGCAGTCTCAAGCACATTAGTAAATAAATATAAACTCAATGTCTGGTGCAATCAGTTTCATCAACCAATGTGTGATATATTGGCTTTTAGAAGAGAGTTGGAGACCTAAATTGTGGGTCTCAGTAATCTGAAAATTAGCTACATGCTATGAAAGTCCTTGATGCTTTGTCCACCCTTTGAGGTACACAACCCTTCACAAACTTTCAGATCCACAATTCTGTGTTGCAGTATTGTTATTGAGGACATCAGGGGAATGGATCAGGAAGGATGCAAAGAGGTGGGGTTTTTTCAACAAAAACAGTGAAAAAAAGTTTTAGGAACTTTATTTTTCTTGTGGGATATCTGTGGCTAATCAAGGGAAATCAGCACTCCCACACCCTGTTCAAGCTTTAAAAATATGGCTTTAATGGAAACAAATGCTAGTATTTTTAAGTCTGGGCAGGCTGGAGACCCTCAATGTTTTCAAACAGAGTAAATCAGAGAGGGCAACACCCTCATAATTTATATCAAGTTTACATAGCTTTCCAAGGTACTAATTAAACCACTTGGTCTCAAACAAAATTTATTTTTCAATGAACCAGAAATAATACTCAATCTAGAGGTTTTGTGCCTCATCTTCAGAGCAACTGCATGAGTCTGTTAAAGTCAAACATGTCTGGGACACAAAGGCCATATGGATTCTCCCCAGTTTAGGAAGGGTATATATAGAGTGATATCACAATCTAAAGTGTGCTGTTGTTTAACTCTTTTGAGCTCTAGTCTCAAACTGGAGGGATATGTAGCATTGCATCTAAATTCCTCAAAACAGCTCTGACTCCACAGAGATGCACATGCATGGCTCCAAACCCAAGCATTATGACAGATCAGTGACGCCGCCAAGGTTTGTCTCATGGTTGGAGCATCTAGAAATCTGTTTCTTACCCAGGTAATTTATTTCCTTGGCTGTTTACAGGGTGATCCCAGCCTTGAGGGGCTGTGTCCCCAGCTACCTTAACCCTCCCTCTGACCTGCTGCTGCAGCAGGGAAAGCTCTGTGTCAACAGACTGCACAACATTGGCAATGCTTCAGAGCCCGCCCGAACCTCCACACCGCCACTGCCGCCGCCGTGAGCGAAAGTAATTAGAGACCATTTGCATCGGTTGTTTGGAAATGTGTAAACAGCAGTATAAACAACAGCAGGTCAGGTCAGGGAAGGAGGCTGGCACTTCATGAGGCCACGGCTGGAGCCTGCCCAAGTGTGAAATTCCCAACTGGGAGAGAACATTTGGAAAAACAATGCGCTCGAGGTTTATCAACACAAATCATCTCCTAAGTGGCACATTTTATTTAGAGTATGTGTGGCCTCCATCTAGAAGAAGGGAAGTTTTTATCAATCCGAGCTTTATCACTTCCAGATATCTCTTTCTTTGTTTACTGGCAGCATGCACAATGCCTTCATTTTGAGCAGTCCAGTTTAAACACAAGTGGGGCTGGCTTTTTTTGTGGAGCCTGCAGTGAACTGCCTGTGCTCCCTTTTCAGAACCGTGCTCATAAATCTTCCCTTCAAGCCCTGAAACGCCTCTTTGTGACCGTCACCCTTGAGAAACGTGGCATCCTGGCCCCAGTACATGAATCTGCTTTGGCTAGAAGACCATCCCTGCTCAGGAAAGCACTTTGAACCCTGCTCAGCTTTGAGGAAAGGCTCCAATGCCTTTCTGAGGAGGATGAGGAGGAGGAGGGGGTTTCTGGTGTGGGTCAGAAAATCAGAATCACAGGCCAGTCTGTGGAAGGACAGGAGTATATAAATAAACGGAACATAAACCTAAAGTAAGCAGGATGAGAACTGCCTCTTAAAATTCAATTGGGAAAACTTCCTGGGTGTCCTGAGCTCCTAGGTGGCCTCTTTGACACTATGGTCCTTCTCCCCAGTGCTGTCACTGGCCATGCAATAAGGCACTGATCCTCATGGGTAGCTCCCACCACTCTTTCAGGTGCCCGTAATGCACAAATTAAGGGACATCTGTAGGTGTTGAACCAGAGTCAGCTGTTATTCATGGCTTCCCTTTCTACAGCATTTGTTACAAGGGGGTTTTCAGCAGTTAACAAATAACAGATTTTTTTTAATGTAAGGCATCCTGGCATTATTACTCTTATTTTACAATGGGAACAATGAAGAAGCTTGCTTAGATATAACCGAAAAATCCAGTGGAAGAAATGAGAAAAAACATGTTATCCCTTTGCATCAGTTCTTCACCAAGAAGAGCTCATCTGTCTCCCTGTGCAGCGGTAACACAGGTGCTACAATCTAAGCCTTGCCAGCACCACAAAGTCACTTTTGCCATAATTTGCAGAGTTCCCTGAGAGAAAAACAGCATATTACTGCTGTTTAGTTGTTACTGGCCTAGTCACACAGCCATAGTGACCAGATGGATAGGTCACAGTGGCTAGAGCTGCCCCTTATGGGAGACGTGTTTCCCACTCTTCTTTCTTCACCTTGGGCAGAAAGTAGTGGTGTTTCACCCCTGGCCAGTGACTTTTTTGTGGGCAAGAGGAAGCATTCAGCCGTGTGGGCTGAATGCACTGTCCAAGCAGTTGTTTATTGCCTCAGTGAAAATGCAGTGTGTCAGATGGACTTATCCCCTTGGACACAAGATCTTGCTGAGTTAAGCCAATTTTCTGCCCATTCCAGGGGAGTTTTCCAGCATTGTAGTGTCAGCTGGGGACATGAATATTTGATGACTTATCTGCTATAGCAATCTAAATGTACCAGTATCAAAAAGACCATACCTTTAAAAGTTTCTTCTCATACTGTATAGGTCACGTATGGAAGCTCTTAGCAAACCTTTGTCCTCATCTTCTCATTTAGAATCTTAACGTCTTATTCTCCAAAGCTCTTCCTGAGGAAAAAATCTGGCTCACACTGTGACACTCAAGGTTTTTTGCCTTAAAGTGTCTAGACTAATAGAGTAGCGTGGCATGGTACTAGCCCTGTAAGTGGCTTCAATGTGCAGGGAGCATTGTTTCCCTGTCAATAGACATCAAGTGCAGTCCAATAGGCTTTTTGTATATCTTTAAATAAAGAAATAAAATAAAAGTGATTGAATGATTTGCTAAGCATCACCTCTTCGAAAGATTACAGAGAAACAAGTTTTGGGTGCAGAAGATTCTGCTTTACAGTCTGAGACAACGAACAGGCAGAGAAAAGGAAAAGAAAAAATTTCAGAGAAATCTAGGCAATGGTTGGTGAAGGGAGGCCAGCAGCCAGTACATGATAGAAAGTCAGTTGTTATAATTATCTGAAAGCTGGTCTTGATGACTTTCTTTGCTCTACAGCCAACAGCTTCCCTATGAGTCACCAAGACCATTTAACTGGTGACCCCCTCTGCAGAGGAAATGGGCATCTAGAAGGCCAAGACAAGGTTAGGCTTTTTAATCTGGATGTTGCTTATTTTCTGTATCTTACATGCTATTTATGAGGGAAAGAGGGACAGAATAACTGAACAATGAGTGTCCAAAGCTCAGCAGGAACCATGGCCAGCCCCATTGCCCACAGTCCAAGCTGTTCACTGATTCATAAGAACCGAGGCACTATGTGGGGAGTGGTTTTATGAATGGTCCATCATCACTGCTTCTCGTGCTGTAGTACCATATATTATACCATATATTAGTTGCTCTTTGAAAAATGTGAAGGGGAATGAAGATGAGGAGCAAAATAATATAGCTCATATATCTGTACAAAGTAAGGGCATAAGACAAATCCATATAATCCTTACTGCAAAGAATTGGACATTTGCTCTTACCTTTCTTTTCCTACATAGTAAGCAGTTATTTAGCCATTAAACAACCTTACTTTTATACAACAGCACTTAGCTGTCCTTAAAGTTCCGAATTAGAGAAAACTTTTGCTGAAAACCTTTTGAAAATAGAACAATTTCATCAGGCAAATCACCATATGTTTGCTGACATCTTCAGAAGACTCACTGTTTATTCAGGCAGGACATCATTGTACAAAATTGTTACTAACTCTTCCTCAGGAACTTTTATGTTGTAAGGTGTCCTCTAACTCTGCCTTTTGCTATAATTTGTCTCAGGTTATTTGGCATGGCCATGATGCTTCTAGGCCTGAATTTCTTCATCGTCTCACAAAGCCCTCTTAGAAGTCAGCATCACTTATGCTTCATTTCAATCTTCAAGGACCAGTAAAATTTTAAGCCAGTGGTTACACTCTACCTTTTGTAATTCTGCTATTTTACCTCTGACTTCATTTAAATATGGCCTAGCCTCAATGATCTCCAGTTGAGTGTTCTGTCAGTTTGTTCCAGAACCTCTTCTACAACCAGATACTCTTGTTAAGTCCCCATAAAGAAGGGTTCAGACTTGGCAACATGTCAAGAAATAAGAAGCAAACAAATAAAAAATATAAATCCCAGAGCAGCAATTAGCCTACCCAGCAAAGCTGGCACCAACTCTATTTCTGGATCCTGGATTACTTCTCAGAGTATATGAAATTCACAGGGTTTTTCCCATTGTCTTCATCTTTCACTGGGAATAGTTAGGTTATGATCTTCACATTTCTTCTCTCTGCTGGAAGAGATCTCAAGGAATGAGGAAGGTCACAGCCTCCTCTTGAGAATATCTATTGCTCTCAGAAATTATGCTCACATCCTAATTTAAGGTGCAACCAGTTTGTCACACCTTCCATTGTAAGCAAACACAAGACTGGGGCTGATAAGGGGCCTGGGCATCCATAAATGTGATGTTGAGGTGCTAAAGCAGGGAGCAAGAAGGGACAAGAACCTGGGGGTCAACTGAAGAGGGTCCAAACAGAGCTGGAGGGATGCAGGATACCTAGCTGAGCCAAAGATCTTGAGACATTAGCTACTCAGCTCCTCCACTGGCTACTATCTGATTACTGCATTTTGGTCGGGTATCAGATATTGTAAAACCATCTTTATTTTCTCATGGAGTGTCAGCCTCAGTGTCACCATGCAGGGACTGTTGGAGTGTTGTGGCCTCTTTTGAACCCATTAATACTGGCAGCACCATGCAGAGTTCAGTACCCAGTTTCAGTTTATTTAAGGCTTGTTTTAAAAAAACATTATGTGCTGAATTTTATTAAATCAACTTAATAGGAGCTGTGAAGTAAAACAAATAAATATGGAACTCATTTCTGCAGTTAGTGGGAATTATTCTGTTTGTTTACAAAGGCCATTAAAAGCTTACTGGAGGTGTTCATTTCAGCAAGGAGGCCTCATTGATGGATCAGCACAGCCTTGTCAAAACTGTATCCAAAATTTCACAGCGGTGCTCTCATTAGGCTCTAACGGTTGAAAGAAAACACAACTGAGGAGAACTATTAATGTTTCCCGGTGGCCTCCAACCTCCTTCACATTAGTTTTTCCCCAAACCACACCACATAAAAACTTTTCTAAGATTTTTGGGGGCTGGTAGCTTGCAAAAAGGACAGAAAAAGGAGGAGCTGAGTGCTTTGTGTTCTTGAAACAGGGCATATTAAAACATAAACCTTGATAACTGCAGAGGTGCTTAAGCTGTTGCACAGTGTAATGTCTCTGATAAAATGTTCAACAGCAGAGAAAGAATTAAACATTAGTAAAAATGTAAGAATAATACCACAGAGTATTAAAATCCCTATTTTAAAATGTGAACTAAACATTTCTTAGGTGTGAGAGTTCAGGGTTGACCTTAACTGCTAGAAAACACCAATTTTAGGTGCATTTCAATATGAACACGTGGAGTCATTGTATATTTTGCCTCACAGACTTCCACAAGCATATATACTTTTTCATGCACATATTTTTCATATCAAGAAGTCAGAAATACAGATCTGGAATAATCCCTTGTAAAAACAAAATCTATGTTTGCTTTTAAGCACTTAATGGTTTTCAAACACAGGTGATGATCTCTGTTGCCTCCATCCTTAGCCAAGGTACCCAAAGAAGTGACCTGCTTTTGGAGTGGTGCAGAGCCTGCTGCTCCGTTGGTGTCACAAAGGGCCTTAGGTACTTGGTAGGTCTGGGTGCACACACTTGACATGGCTACACACCTCCTGAGCAATTTTTCAAATGTTTTAAGAAATTTTTCTGAGCACCTTTTCAAAGAGAACCTATGTCAAGTTCTGTGGCGGTGCAGATCACTTCTTACCACAGGTAGCGCAGGGATCTTGAGGTTCTGGTGTGGTCCTCAGCAATGGGATGGGAACTTGAAGTACAACTTGAGCACTCTCAGTACAGACTGCCATAGATCCTATGATAAAATCTGACTTCTATTTAGGCTTTTAGAAATCTGATGTGAGTCACATCCTTTTCATCTTTGGACCAGTAACTTGCAAAAAATAACTAGTGAGGTCAGACATGATGTGATAGCTTTGCACTTCTGACATTTTTCCCATCTTACATTCTTCTTACTTTCCCCAGGTGACAGTAACAACTTCTTGCTGTAGTGTGTAAAAGCATGTGATTGAAGTTACCAGCTGGAAGAGACAGGTTATAAGCCAATGAGGACCAGGTCCTCAGAAGAGCACCACACGCCCTGGGAATCTGGGGGTCTCCTGGCTGCTATCTGAAGGCTTTTCTCTATGTCATCATCACTGTGTCAGCCAAAAATGTCCATGCCTGGATGGTCTGAAAGCTCAGTGCTGTGGCCATGAAGGAGAGAGATGTAAGGAGGAGAAGGAGGTGCTGGTCATAGTGTCCATGTTTCCTGTCATCTTCTCATTTTATAGTCCCCCCAAGCACACAGGGGTGCAGAATGGAGCCCAGAATTGCTCAAAACAATCAGTATCTGCCCACTCTGGCTCAGACTGTGCCTTGTGAAGGCAATACTGAGTGAGCATCACAGCAAGGGCAAGGTAAACCAAAATTTGGAGCTTTCACAAAGCTAATTTCTTAGTGTGTGTGTTGGAATGTTCTTGGGAGGTTTTTGTGATCAGCACGAAGCAGTCCATGGATAAAATACAGAGACAAATCTGGGGACATGAGTAAGATCCAGAGCCCTGAACAGGAATGAGATAAACTAGAGAAATTGAATCCAAACAACTCAGAGGATACAGTAAATTCTTAGTGTGGGAGGAAGAAAAACAGTATTGTACAATTTTCAGCTGTGAAGATACTCAAACAGTAAATATCTTATGTCAAGTTCTGGATTTCAATCAGTTTTATTTTATCTCTGTTTCAATAGAATTTTTTTCCTTAAATGTAATCCTCATTAAGTCATGTGAAAGATCCAAGCTAAGTGTTGATGTTACAGATTACAGGGAAGATGTGAGGAATACCGACTGTCCCTTTTTCCATAGCAATAGTAAACAATAATCCCTGAAAGCTGTGGCCTTTTAACGAGCAGCTATAATACAACAGATTTCCTAGAAGACTATTAAACAGAGATAAAAATCTCTTTAAAATCTTTATTCAGCTTTGCTAATCAACTGCCACTGTCGTTTAAGGTTGGAACTTTTTCTATACATTTTCATTATTTCAGAACATCCCTTGCCAGAACCATTGTAAAACTTTCTATTAAAATCCTTCTTACTGTAGTGGGATGAATTTTTTTCTTTTTCCAAAAGACTGATTTAATAGAAACTTGGCACCAGAAAAAGTGTTTCTGTTTCATTACTATGCTATATAAAAGTTCATGGGGTTCTCAGAATATTCTTTCTAAAAAAAAAAAATCATTAGCATATGCTTGGATACAAAACTCACTGGCAATTATACAGTAGTCATCTTTCAAATACACACTTCCTATGCTGTTGCTAAGACTATTAGTGATCATTCTTAAAATGCAGAGAGAGTACTGGAATGCAGTTCATACTCTGCAAATATTTTCAAAATGTTACTCAAGTCACTCTTGTGGTAGTTTGTATACAGAGCTTGAATTTTTTTTTAAGCCTATTTAATTTACACTTCATGTTATTTTGTTTAAATCATATTTCTAGCATTTTCATTACAGCAACTCTTCAGTGTAGTCTAATAAATTCTTGTTTGGCTCACAAAAACAATATTAATTTTTAGCACTTACATAGGACTTTAGGTTTTTAAAGTGTTACCTAACTATTAACTAATTAATGTTTGTTCAACCCAGACTGGCCATATAAAGAAGCTGCAGTGAGTGAACATTTTTTCTGTCACTGCTAACAAGATTAAAGGTGTTGATGTTGTACAAACTCAAAAATGAGGCATAGTTTGAAATAACCCACCTGCTATTGATTTTGGCCAAATTATTGGTAATCTCAAACTTCTAGGTTACTTCTCACTAGTAACAAAGGAGAAAATGAGCAAGTGCTTGTTAGCCTGCTTTAGTACCGAACAGCACGAGCTGACAATGGGAAAAAGCCTTCCACCTTCCCATTTTTGAGTACACACAACTCTTCAGCAGCACAGGAAGCAATTTTTCCTGTGTATCCTCTGGGTCTTTTTGCCATGCCAAGGGGCACAGGGCCCACAGGGGATGGTCCTTCTGTGCTGCTCTCCTCTCACCATTCCTTTCTTCCCTTTCTCGCAGCCAGGCTCAAGCCTTCTCCTTCACTGACTCATTGGGACTTGGACCTTAGCTTTTCAATAGAGATGCTTTCTAGCATACATTTGGTTTCAATATATTAAAAACTTGATTGAGTAATCTTTACGACTGATGGGGTTTCCTGTAAACCAGGACCAAAAGATTACCTTATTCAGTAGTATCCGATGTGGTTGTCCAACAGCCCCCTCTACAACGTTTCCCGCAAGAATCCCTGAGTTTACTGGGCTTCTGGACCCACAACAACGATGTTGCAATAATTTCAAAATATGACTCTTGCATGTGTTCTGGAAATAGCACGGCCATAAACATAACTGGAAGTTTCTAACTGTCAGTGATTTCATATTGGCTTTAACAATAGCCAGTGAACATATAGTTCAGACTTTAATCCAATTTTCTCAGTAAAACTAATTTCAGTAAGATGCTCCAGATAATACTTTCTTGTGGATTACTGCACAGCTTGGGTGGTGTATCATTCAGTCTTCGTCTTTTATTAATGCACTGTATATGTAATATATGACCTCAAATCCTCGCCAGTGCTGTGCTCCTAGACCCGTGGAATTAATTAGCTGCTTCCACGTTCAGTCTTGACTGCTTTAACACCACTGGAATTTCACTAATCACATTAGACATTAGCACCATTCACAGATTTCTATTCTTCTGACTTCCCAGTGCTTGCAGCCATCCACAGCTGACGTCTGCGGGGGAGGCAGAAACACTTTGGAGACTCTTCTGCTCACAAGACGTCCCCCTGACGCCGGGGGAGCACGCCACAGCTGCAGGGCTCCATGCTGACACATCTACTAACAGGATTAGGACTCTGAGTAGAAAAAACATATGTCGTTCGCAATGTAGCTGGAGAGCTACCAACAGCTGTAATTAAGGATGCCTATGCATTTCCATGCTAAGCCCCTGTTTTCATTTGCTCATAACTTTCCAAAACTTTCACCTATAAGGCCGAACTTTTACGGTCCTGCTTTCTGCCAAACTGTGGCTTTTGTTTTTTGGGGCTTTTTTTTGGATTTTTTACTTTTTTTGTTGTTGTTGTTGAAAGTATGAGGAAAAATGAATATGTCCATTTTTTTTTTAATGAGAGAAGAGAGAAATTTTTACAAAGTTCCCTCATGTAAACATGTGGATTGGAGCTGATTTCTGCTAGATTTTCAATTTCATTTAATTTTCATGTGGCCTTTTTAACTCTTAAAATATGTCCCAGCAGCTGGCAAGTATGGGATAATATTTTAATAAAGCAACAGAAATAATGCAACACATTTTCCTCTACACTTTGAAATGTTCAAGTACTGAATTTTAGAGTCAGCTGAAAAATTATTCTCCTCTCAGTTCCTTTCAGGAGCAGAGAGATTTGAGACCTCCACTCATATGCAGTTGTAATAAAGCTCCTCTTGTGTTTCTCAGTGTGGAAATGGGGAATGAACAAACAATACTGAACACCAGGCATGTCTTGACCCTTTCTTAGCCTGTTGGGATAACGTCTGTCGTGTGGCACACAAGTATTCACTGATGCAACTCGAAATATGCAAATATTCTTGGCATTTGCAGACATCTCAGACTGTTTTGAAACTGAAGGACCCTTTCAAGCCTCTGTAAGTCTATGTCTTGTGTGTCCCTTTCTACCTGATGAAAAGCAATCAGTATTAAAAACAATCTCAAGATTTTTTTTAAGATAGAAAGAGTTTGTGCCTTACCGACTCATTTAATTTCTGTCTTTTATTGTCCTTGATCCTGCCTCTTCCATCTTGCTCTCTGGGTACTGAATTTAGACTCAGCAATCTAAGTTTTTGCTGTATGACTGCACAAACTGTTCAAACACTGAGGTGATAAATTTGCCAATGAGTGAATCCTCTTTGAAGCAAGAATAGGTCTTCTGTGCTGATAGTAAATATTTAATTTAAAAGAGAAACTCAACCCTCTCTTGTACTGTTTATTACTCCCAGGGGGAAAAGAAAGAACACGGGTGGGAGTTATCTAGGATTTTTTATTTTGTCTGATTTTTTTCCCTTTCTGTATTAATTAGATGATTTTTTTTTCCCACTTATTACCTTCTTCACCAAGTTTTTTGTTCACAGACAGGAAACTCAGCTTTACTAATGAGACATTTGTTATGTTCTCAAGCTTTACCTTTGCAAATTACAATTTGTATTCATTTCTGAATATCCTGGGAGAGAGAGGCAATTTTTTCTAACAATAGCGATCTAGAAAATCTTTACAGTGGATCTCCTCATGTTCTTTTGAAATGTACCCATTTAAGGATAATGAACACTTTAAAAAGGTAGTAAATGATCCTAATAACATAAATGAGGAATTTTGTTAGCTTCTTTCATAATTCTCAAAAAATGTTGTTTTAGATTACTCACAAATTAGATTTCTTTTAAATCTAAAAATTCTCTTAGACCCGCAGAATTACACAATGGCTGTTATTTGATTGCTACAATGTAAGAAGTTGCAGTAGAATATTACTAGGATAGAAAAAAAAAAGAATTTTTAGGAGATAAAAAACTGAAAACCTCAAATAACAACTTGCCCCGCTCTCCAGAATATACAGTATTATGAATCGGCCTTTAACTAAGTTTTGTGTACTATTTTCTGACTGAACTCTCATCCCACTTAAGGTCAGGGTGAATGTATTTTTTCACTTCCAAAACCTTTGTAGAGTGGACCTCTTTCGTGTACACCAGCTTGCATAAGGACCCAAACAAAAGAATCCTTTCTTCTTAAGTCTTTAAGACTTCCATGACACTCACCCAATGGCTGAGAAGCCAGGATGAATCTGTCTTCCCAGCAAGCTGTAACATGATTTTCTCAGCACTCCCTCCTCCTAATTAGTCTCCAGCTCCACTTCACAACAGGTTCCCTACATCTGCTTACATCAGCTGAAAGGCTCCTGCATCCACAGTCCAAGATGGGAACATGCCCAACTGCCCTCCATGGGCTCACTGGTGCTGTCTGTCTCTGTGGAAATAGACAGGCCACAGAGGACTCAGCAGTCACCCTTTGAAGAAGTAGGTACTTCAAGCTTTTCACTATTTAGGCAATCTGTCACATGAATCAGTGAAAGGCACATCCCTAATGCAAATCTCAGGGCTTTTCCCCAAGGCATTCCTATGCAGTGCTTGTCAATTAATTATCAGAAGAACCCTTTTTTAGCCTTCAAAAAGTAATGTGTTCTCCCCAAATCTCCTGGAAACACCAGAATATCTTCGCTGAAAGTTTTCCAAAGAATAATTGACACCAAAAAGGTATTCCTGGGAAGAAAAATGGTCATGGTAGAAAATGGTTGAAAGTGTGGTAAAATTATTAGCAGTTGAAAGCAAGTTCTTATAATGAGAAGAGTTAGAAAAGAGATGCAATAGTCCCATATTCACCTACAATATTTGTGCATCCATGTTGGATGTAAATACAGGATTTGCACAGAGGAAAAATGCATGTCATGATACTTGGAGCATATCATGTTAGTTCTGTGATTTATGTTTTTAATACAGTTACTCTGCTTACTCTGTCAACTATGGAGCCACAAACACAGCTGAAAACAGGCTTTAGCTGAGCATATAAAAAGGAAATGGGAGACAACAGAAGATGTTTATTGATTCCCATCATATCCTAGTCCAATCCCCATCAGTGTGACCCCAGTCTGTTAAAAAAATCAGACATCTCAAAAATGCACATACTTTCTAAATTTAAAAAGAATAAAAGTCATCAAGAAAACTTTTTTTTTTCTGTAAATAAGTCACTTAGCTGTAGAATTCACCAGATAAATAGACTTATTGTTTTACCTTGAACTAATGAAATGCTAACATGGCATGTTCAAAATTGTACCCCAAGCTTTTTCAATTTGTTCTTAAATTCCATGTAAATAACCTTCATACAGTAGGGGTGTGTGTGCACTCGGTTTTATTTTTTCTCCCCAGAGAGAACTCCCACTATCAGTTTGGAAAAACAATTATCCTTCCTGTACCTCTCATGATCTTTTCCCAGCAAATGAAGTGGGTTTTCTTTCTTTGTTTTTGCAGCCAGCTTCAATATCAATTGAGTCCCTGTGCTTAAGCAATTCCCTCAGATTTTAATGCCCAAATACCTGGAGCCAGTACCCTGGTCTATCAAGAATGGATCTCCAAAGCCTCTGTGGATATACTGGAAGCTATGAAGTGCAATGCAGTCATTTCAGCTAAACATTACCGGCTCCTGACCCTGGAACAGGAGAAGTCAAAGTTCTTTTGGAAATGACACATTGTGACCTGCAGTCTGCTGTAGCACATTAAGTCTGATAAATGATCAGAAATGATGACTTAAACAAGCATCTAAGAGAGAGTATTTTGCTTAATGTACCCAGCAGTTAACCTTATGTAGTCACATCGCATAGTGCGCTCATTTGGAAGCCGTGTAGGCTTAGCTGAGAATAAACAAAGCGTTGCAGTACCATTAAACGTTTTCTACATCTTCCTTCTGTGTTAATGTGGTTCAGTGCTTCTGTCATGAAAATGAACTGGATGGAGTTTCCCACACTCTCGATCACAAAGGGTGCACTATATTGCCTTTACGAGAGACATGTTGTACTTTGCTGAACACATGCCTGTTTCAAGAGCAAACCCTGATTTTCATAGCACTGGAGAGGTCTGCAGCATACGAAAGAAGTAAACTCGAAAGCATAAAAAAAAAGTGGAAGTGATGTCAAAGCCATGCAACTTTTCCAGGTGGAAAAAAAAAATCCTATACATGCACAAAAAGAAGTTATTTTCTTTTCCCACATCCGCAAAATATTCTCTAAGTGAAATGCCAAATCTAATCCTTCTGCCTAATAAGTTCTCAAATTTTTAATTTAGGCATTTTTGCTAGAGCCTTATAGGTACTAGAATAATGTGAGCTTTTTCTCTGTATTAAGTTGCTCAACTATAATGACTTCATCATTTCATTTAAGCACCTGTTCTGGAAAATAGGTCCTTATCCTCCAAACACTCACATCTAGTAAGTATTCCCATTTGAACTCTAAAAATTGTATCCCAGCTCTTTAGGGTGATTTATGGCACACTATTAGAAGCATCTACAAGAACCTGAAATGTGTCAGTGGATGAACATGAGCAATAATTATAAATATAGTTTATGAGTTAAGCAGTGCACTGATATTGGCGGCCAAAGCTCAGCAAAATATTGAATCTCCCAACTCCTGTTTAAACTCCCCGCTGACTTCAGATGGAATTTAGGCTTCAAATGGAGAGCCAGGAGGACAGATGATTTGCTGATCATGGGTCTTTGGCCGCAAAATGCTGAATCTTCCCAGAGGAGCCAGTGGAAATGATAGGAGAGAGGTATTTTATGCATGTATGACTCCTCTTGGAGTTTGTTCAATGGAGGAAAACCTCTCTTGAAGTTCAACTGTCTTTCTTGTTTCTTTCACAGTCTTTTTTTTCACAGGCTTTTATAGCCAACAAACTGAAAGGATGCCTGTGCCCTGGAGGAGTGGTTAGGAGACATGCTCTGGTCATCAAGGCAGACAATCCAGCTCTTTCAACAGGAAAGGTCCAATTCCTCTACCCATAAAAATAAGTTTGCTTTCTTATGAAGAGAAAGTCTGCTGACTTTGCTTCTTCTTTGCCTCTACCACTTCTCTGCAGGTGTCCCTGACACCTCTGCAGAGCAGAGGGAGGAGGCAGGATTCCCAGAACTCTGGAGGGGAGGGCAGGAAGGATGACCTGAACTTTCCATGCACAAGATGTGACAGTGCTCATAGACTTGAAGTCCAAGATCCCTCCTTTGATAATTCCTGACCTATCTTCAGCTTTGTCAGCCTGGTGAAGACACCATTCATTCATGGTTCTTCCTTACTCATGTGTCAAATGTGTCCAAGATATGGTCTACTGTTTGACAGGATATAGTCATTGCAGGGGTGAGCTTGGCCCAACACATCTAAATACTAATTTATGTTCCTACTTCTACAGCAGCATCAGTAAAAGGCCCATATCTATGCAAATATCAGAATTCTCTCCGCTACTTTCTATCTTATTTTAGCCTCCTACTTGCAAATCTGCTGGAATCCTTTGCATTATGTATTGTTGAACTGTTTCTGTGAGACTTGAGCTTGGCTGCAACTGGGATTCCTTTACTTTTTGTTTTTAAAGTTAGTATCTTAAAGAAAGGAAAATAAACATAAAGTTAGAATTTCCTGCGGGACAGTGGGAAGGGGAGAGATCAGATCAGCTGTAAGATGTTGGTGTTATTTTCCCAGGATATGCTTCTTCTTTAGTTTTTTTTTTTCCTTTTCATTTATTTATTTATTTATTCACTCTTTCTAAAATCACCTACAGGCTCTTGGACAAAGCTGGAAGATTTTCTATGTTTCAGAAATAGTTTCAGAATTCAAATTGCCGAAGACCATGTCTAGGGTGAATCTCCCCATGCTCAGTGGTGTTCTTACAGCATGGATGTTTCCATAGGAAAAAAACATCTGAAATGGAAGACCTAAGCTGTCTTCTTTCCTTGCTCAAGCAGCAAGTGAGCAGCTACTGCTGACCTGTCACTGCTATCACGCTGTCCTCACTCATCTCTGACTGGTCCATGAGCACTGCAGACTCCTGAGAGCAGGGAGAGCCTACAGCTGAGCTAGAACAGTGTCAGCACAGTAGGATGACATTTTGTCTTTAGCCATCATCCTCTAAGTTCCTATAAGAAACAGGAGCTAGAGCAATTTGCCTCCCTAGGAACTTTAACATAAGTATGTTGGGTTAACTAGCTTGGATAGAAAAAGATTTTTTGCAGGTAAAGATTTTCTTTGGGCACTGGCTTGAAATATTTATTTAGGAATTCCCGACTTGGAAAATTGTAGCTTAACGTCTGAGATGAACCTGGCGTGCAAGCTATCACACACGAGGGCAGAGCAAGCAAACACAGCTATCATCACATTAAAGACAACACACTGCGGAGGCTTTGAAGCAAAGAGGGAGGAATTCCTCAACACAGGTCCATTCTTGCCACTTGAGTGGCTACACTACTTTGAAACATATCACATGCAGAACCTCTCTACTCCAAAGTCACAGTGATATTCTTCAGTGTAGACATGGGTAGAAACAGTATAAATAGCAGTGGGTATTAAAAGTGATTGCAAAGTGAAAAATGAGAACTCCACACCTCATTTATCTGTAAATGGCACAGACTATATGTTTTATTGCTCATTAGTTTGTCCTCCAAAAGAGAGAACATCAGTTGAACCATCAAAGTGAAAGGAAAAAGTGAAACAAGGACTGTGCCTATACACAGGGCCAAGCTCTAAAACTCTACTTCAGGCTTTGACCTCCTCTTCAGTCTCAGTTTCCCCTGAAGAAGATCAGCCATGGAACTTGCAGGACCAAGATCTTCACTACAAAGTCTCCTCTCATGTCTCGATTCCCAGTGCACCAAGAAAATTTAACCCCCCTTTGGAAGCGACAAGAACATCCTTCCTTAGATGGAGCAGCCTGTGCACACTGAGGCCCCCGTGCACACCGGGCTCTGCATCCCTGAGGAACATGTACCCAGACAGAGTTTCCAGTATTTGGCTATGATCCTGGAATAACCTCAACGAAGTCGATGGATTTTCCCCAGATTTACTTCGGTATAATGAGCTAAGAATTTGGACCTCTGTGCCATATTGTGTGGAATTTTATTAATTTTAAATAAAGTTTCCACCTTAAATGAATTGCAAGTGTTATCTGTTTATATATATAACTTCATACTCTTTATTATTTAAAATGTCCAATTTGCTAGATGAAAACATAAATACTGACTGCAGCTGTAGAATTTAATAAAACCTCAGGTTTGAGCTAGCAAGTGAAAAAAAGTATATTATTGGAAACTTGTGGTCAAACTTGAAGCTTGAAGGAAATATTTTAGCACTATCACAATATTAAATTGCAATCATTATTTAATTTATCTTCTCTGAAATGACTTAAGGGAAGTGCACCAAAAGTCCTATTTACCTAAGCCAGGAAATAAGTCAGTGATCAGCTAGGTGGATGAAGTAATTGAAAGCTGACAAGGGACAATATAATGCCACTATTGTAACAGCACTTAGAAGTATTGTTTGAATTTGACCTGCTTAGGAATAAATGTTCCATAGTTTTCATTTCATATAAAAAAGAAAAAGGAAAAAGAAAAAAGTGTATAGCAATAAAATGTGTTCCTTTTACTGAATTATTGATATTTTTCTTTAAATTGAAAAATATCGGCTTTGGCACATCTGGAGGAAAGGAATGCTCCCCACAATTACTGAGATTTTGAAAAAAATACAGATATATTAGAAATTAAGGTATTCACCAGTCAGTACTTCTAGCAAAATGTCTGAACCCCTGGGCAACCTGTGCATTTCAATTGTCACTTTGAACTTTGGAACAAAGGGTAGACTGTAAAACCAGTTTATAAAAAGTATTATGAGATACCACAACTGGCATTTTTATGACCTTATTAAACTACATCCAAGTGTCATAAATTTTATGTAATGAAAGTCAATAGGATCGCTGACTTGATTTTAATATTAGGAACATGCTTATTAGTTTAAGGATTTTTCTGAATAAAAGGGGTATTTTTGTTGTTTTCTTACCTTAGCAACTGATGTTATGTGGAAGTCATAAATGCCAGATTACATTAATTTTTTTTGTTCGCGTAATAATATTGTTAGTAAATTACTTGGGAATAATGAGCAGCTTTTCTCACTAAGTAAAGCTAAAGGTGTTAATTTAGACTCAAAATATTTACCATTCTTATGACAAACAGTGACTGACCAAGTTTAGATATGAAAACTGAATTATGGTTTAGAAAAAAAGATCTGTCTTTCAAGAACGAATACTTAGAAAATCTTGTAACATTTTTTTTCCCCTATGCCCTGTCTCTGCAGTAGGAGAGGACCTACAGATGTCTGCTCAAAATAAACCCATTTTCAGATCTGTTGCTGCTCTAGATGGAGAGCTTATGCCCAGAAGTAGAGTAAAAATGTATTGAGATATATCAGAAGCAGAGCTCACCACATGGGGATATTATCTCTGCTGTTCTCCTGAGAACATCAGTTAGCTGAGCCAGCAGTCTGCCTCCAATACTATCCAAAAGAATAGTCTAGGGAAGAAGATAAGAGTCATGAAAGAAGAGCATGCATTTATGGGAATTCCTCTCTGCTCTATCACTCTGCTCCAGTCATTTGCAACCCTGGCAGGGAGAGTTAGGCCAACTGTTCATTAGTAGCAGAGGCATTCTGGCAAAAGCTTAGTTCCTGTCATGAAGAAATGAGTGATAATTGCTATTTGTGCATCTATTTTCCATCTAGCCAGCCTGCCTGGCTTTCCAGAGCATCAGGAACAGCAGATCTGTCTTCCCCAGAAGTCAGATGTGAGCACATGGGGTGGCCAAGGACCCCCCAACATTTGTCCTCAAACTGCCCAATGCATGTTCTCTGTCCCTTCTGAGAGATCCCAACTACAGACAGAGCCAGGCAAGGTAGGACAGCAGTCCAGCAGCTTGCTGCCCACAGTAGCCAGGACAGCCCCTCCTGCCGATGGAAGCAGGCCTCCAATGGGATGACCAGCAGGAAGGTCAGTGCTGCCATCAGCCAACACTCCTAAAACCACAGCAAGCAGCAGACAGCTGTCAGGTTATGGATAAAGCTGTGCTTGATGTTCAGGTGTGCTGAGTGGAAATTTTGCTTTTACAGGGAGGACAGAAGGATCTCATATCATTCTCCTGACAGAAATATGTGTTAAAAAAGAGAGAGGGGAAAACCACCACAACACCAAAAATACATTGTGGCCATTCTTGAGACTAGTGCATCATAAAGCACCATAAAATTTACCCAGTGTATTTTAAGCATTTGAATTATTGATAATTTAACTGGGCTGGGTTGTGCAAGTGGAATGGCAAGAATTTTTCCCCATCAATTTTTCCTCATGTTGTAGGGAGAATTGCCATTCTGCACTGGGATCTGAGATTTTTGTAGACACCTAGGGTGCCATATTCTCTCCCACTTTTCATCCAGTCTTCTCCATTCTCCACATCCATTTATCAAGGGACAGAAGAGCACAAGGGGGTTCTGCAAGACAGTTCCACTGACAGCTTTTCATGGAAGCAGCTTTCTTATATCCTTTTGTGTCAGCCACCGACTGAATGCCGTGTTGTAATCCATAAATGGCTGTAGATGGAGAACATGGGGTTTATTACCTTGTAGGTTTCCCTAAAGTACCAAAAAGGAAGTTAAAGCTTATTCTAAACTTTGGGAGGGAAACAAAACTGAAAACATTGATTAAATCAATGAGATATTAGAGAATTTTACACATAGACCTGCTCCAGTACTGACAGATTAAAGGGGAGAAGAGAGAAGAGAGAAAAGAGAGAAAGAAGAAAGAGAAGCCCCTAAAAAGAAACAACCAACAAAACAAATAAACAAGCAAAACCACAAAAAAAAACCCACCCCAAAAATCCTTCAAAATGAATACTGGGGAAAAAGAAACAAAACAAACAAACAAAAAAAAAAGGTAAAGCTGGAGAGGAAAATAATGGCAATATCAGAATGCCAGAAATAATAGACTTAAAATCTGGACAAGTTAGGAAAATAAGAAAGATTTATTTCTAACCAAAAAGGGACACATAAACATAGACAATTTGTTGTGAGTGAAGTAGTCTCAATGAATGGATAACTACTTGTTTTTATTATGATCACACAATTTGTCCCCACTAAATAGTCTGCCTGGAAAAAGACTATACCTTCATCAGCACATCTCCTAAATGCCTGAGAAGGAAAATGAATTGACTCTGGAGGAGCAGAGCAACAGGAGGAGCACCTGTTAAAATAGATAGCAATTTGTTACAAATACCATTGAACTGCAGCTGTGTGTAGGAATTCCTGCACTGAAAGCAAGAAATGTTAAAGAAATCCTTAGAAGGACAGGATACCTGCTGCATGAATGTCAGGAAAGCCGTAGTTCATTTTGCCTTTTAAGCTGTGTGTGGGTTGTGCTCAAGCAGGAATGGAGGCAAAACTCTGCAGGGACTTTTAAGGAGCCTACTTGCTTGGACCATAGGGAAAAGCTAGTAAAGCTGAGAAGATAAGGTAAAAAAGGGTGGTTGCATAATAGTGGGATACATTTCACTAGGAATCAGCAATCTAAGTGTAGGAAATTACAGAGGACAATTCTTTCCTTATTTTAATTAATTGTCCTAAGAAGTAAAAAAAATCACTCTCCTCCCAGACCATCTTTCTTTGCTGACTGAGTGCTTCAGACTGGGTTGATGGATTTCTGATTCCCATGCTGAGTGTCTACTGAACCACAGAACCACAGAACAGTCTGAGCTGGAAGAGTCCCAGAAGGATCACCAAGTCCAACTGGTAAAGCACATTCTGGCAGAAGATCATCATGGCAATACACTGCCAGTTTTGTAGAACAGAAACCTGGGAAGTAAGAAAGATTACTAAATAGGCATGATAGGAATTAATAGAAATGGAAATGTCTCTCTATTTCACTTCAGTTCAAAAAGAGCAATGATGCAAGAAAAATGTTACAGAGTAAACCAAAATATTGTTTTTCAAACTAAAGAAATGAAGGTTACTCAGAGAATAATAGAATATGTGCTTTTGGAAATACCTGCTAACTATAGAAATAAGTTGTCCTATGTGTATCCTGTGCATGTAGCCCAGGTTTGTGCCTAAATTCACCTGATAATCAAAGTCCTAGCCAGAGCCTTGAAATCTCAAGTTCTGTTTTTCACTGACAAATCATAGTTCAGAGATGTGTTAAGAAAATAGCTGTAAACTCTAGATAGTACTCAAAAAAATCAGTAATATCATTAAAAGTAAGCTTCTAAACTCATCATGAGAACTGCTGGGGTAGCCTCTCACTCGAAGGGCACAAGGAGGGCGATGGGGTGAGGGGTGTGTAGTGTAGTGTAGTGTAGTGTAGTGTAGTGTAGTGTAGTGTAGTGCAGCAGGGGCTAATTTGTATTTCAGATCACTCTTCATCCCAAGTATGCTTCATGGCTCGATTCCAGGTGCTTCTGAGTTCCTTGGAACTCACAAACTGCATTATGTTGTCAACCAGGATAATCTTGAGCAGAGAGAGCAGAGGAGAGATGTCTGTGCTTTTCCTCCACCCCAGCTGTGTGCCAGGGCTTCCCACAGCTGCCTCCCCCTAAGGACATCCCTGGCTGCAGAGAGGGGATTGCAGTGCTGTATATTAGGGAAAAAAATTAAGATGATTGGAAGGGTGTATATACTACATCACTATGATATTACTTGTTACTAAATTGCTACTATTATTATACAATGCATTATTGTACTATTGTTTTCTACTATAGGGACTGATAATTGTATAATATAATTTTATATTGATATTACCAGCTTTCTTGAAAAAAAGTACTGTTTCTAGTGTTTGGAGCATTAGAAAAAGCATATTAGAACAAAATCAGTAGAGCAAACACAACTGTTTTTCTTGAAAACAGTTCCCTGTTGGAACAAAGGTTCTCTAATTTGAAAATGAAAAAGGAGAGTTTTTGTTTTCTTTCTTAATGCACAAATTTTCTATTGGTGCTGTATCTTTTATGTTCAATCACTAGCCTAGAAATACAATTAATATTTTCCAAGTTAATAACACCATTAAAATTAGTAATACCAAACTTATTAATGACAGTATTGCTTGTATTTGTTTGGAGGTGAATATCATGCAATTAATGTCAGACATAGGAATTTCACTTGGAGTTTTGCATTCTGAGACAGGACTATCAGCAAACTGCAATGTCTAGCATAGTCCATCATCTCCTTCCTTTGGTAAAACACACACACCCTTTGCTGTCATGGTAACCCTTGATGCTGAAAGGAGATGCAAGGACTGTCTATGGATCTTTAGTAAACTCTGTTCATGTGTCTTTTTTTCCCAATGGATCAGTAAAACTGAATTTTTATTCTTCCTTTGAAATATCTGAGTTGGAGGGTTTCCATCTTTCTATATTAATGTGTAGACATGTCTGATGGCCAGGGTTGTATAGTGCATCCATCTGTAGCTCCAGGTGTCTGAAGCTGGTCTCTAGGCACTGGAAACAAGGTGTGGTCTACAGAGGGGGGATTTTATTAGTTACATCTTTAGCTCCTTGAGGAAGAAGAGCATATAATTTAAGACACTTTGAAGCCTTAAAAACATGTGAAATATGTTTAAGGCATCAAAGAGACTGAAATAGAGTGAAAACAGCGTGAAACTTGAAGTTCTGAATAAAGCAAGACGACCAAATGAGTTTCAAAACCACCCAAACAAAACTTGAGAGATATTAAAAAAGAAGGAGAGAATGAAGAAACACGGCCTACCATAAGAAGTGCTAGTGCTTTCCAAACTGCATGGTGTAAAACCCACCAAAAAGCTGAACAGAAAGAGGAAATGCACAGAATCAATGACTGTGTAAACATCTGTCTCTTCTGCAAATAATTCTTTTCTTCCACTTATTAAAGGATGGTGCAAGTCCGGCCTGTGATTAGGTCCAGGCTACAGAAATACACATCACAAGAAATTGCTGTTCTCAAGAGATGTGCTCTGATATATTACACATTCATACACGACTGACAGTGTGTTATGCCCTTAGGAGAACACCACCTTGATAGAAATCTTAGAACTACCATAATTTGGCTCTGATATGGGAGGACTTGACTTAGGGTTGGCACTGAGGCAGGGTGGGTTTACCCATCTCTGACCAGCCTCCTGCCTCTGCAGTGTGCTGTGGGAACCTGGAGAGAGCAAAAGCCATGTCCATAAGGCTCTGAGCTGCAGTACCTCTTAAATTGCAAGCCAGGTCAGTCCTGTGCATCAGTTCAAATCCAGGACAGACTGGCCCAAAGGCTGAGCCTGCCTTTGCACTCCCTTCTCCCTTGGGCCATTGTTTACCTGGAGGAGTCGGTGTTTGGGGCGTTCATCACCGGCCCAGCACGGCCTCCAGCTAAGGTCTGGGAGGGTAAGGAACAGAAAATAAAGCTCTGCAGATAGGAGCACATCTACTGAGGGAATCTATAGATGGGAATGGTGTGGGACAGCAAACATCCATGTGTAGGCATTTCCCACAATGAACTAAACTTCTTATTCCATATTTGATGGGTAACCATCAGAAACATTGTTATTTTACAGTCACAATATTTTCAGTTACATATCAAACGATTGTTGGTTTTATCTGCCACTATATACTTTGGTGACAAAGAACAGACCTGGAAGTTTGTCTCAGTTCTTTCTGGTTGTGTTTTATTGTCATGACTTTCCTACTACACATCCTCAGGGGGAAAACCCCTGCTCTTGTCTTCTGAAAGTGGTCCTTTGAAATGCAAAAATTACAACAAGGAAAAGACTTTCAGGCTAGGAATTGTTCTGCAAAGCAGCTACAGTTCAGTGCAGAAATTAATATCAAGTGTCAGCTTAACTCTATCTTCATATGAGGAGTGGGATGAAGAACGTTGACTTTTGACTACACCTGCATAGAAAGGGCTCCCAGAATGGTAGTGGCACACTCCCAATATCTGCTCCTTCGATTGAACTGAGCTGTAAATTGAAATTCCATTGCAATGTTTTTAGAATCAGTTGAAGTAAGGAGACTGTCAGAAATCCTCTTTAAACTCACCCTTATCCAAACAGGAAGCTGACCTCTAACCCCCGGACGTAACAGTACACCAGTGGAAATTTCATTATCCCCGTTTCGGCTGTACTAAGTGAAAATTAATTGTGTAATTATCTGGATGAGCGCATGTGTAAAATTTTACAATGTGCCAGCTAGATTAAGTAACGTGTTAGTGGCATGGTTTAGTGCAGAGTCAAGGCTGTCTTATAAAAATGGCATAAGAAGTCCAACAAGATTTGAAGGAAAAGAACATACATCTGAACAAACGTTAACATGAGAAAGTAATGTAATATTTAATACCATAACTTGAGTAAGATCTTAGCCTGCTCTGATGGAAATTTATCTGGCATAGAAGAGATCTTTTGTCTATCACTTTAATCCCAGTTAATTTAATGGTCAAAATAGATAAGTGATTACAATATTAAGCTTTTGTCTATATTGTACTGTGTCCACTTTATGCCCCTTTCATGTGTACGTTGAAATGTCTCCCTTTATTTCACTGCTTAAGTAAGAGAAAAAACCCTGAAATATAGACGCAAACACAGTTCTCAAGAAATGCAACATGCTGAACTCATTCCCTCATAAGGAATTGAGGGACAGATTTTTCATGGCTCATGGAAATCCTAATACAGCTATTTAGAAGAAACCATTTCCATTTCAAAGCCATAGACTTGTTTGGATAACAAGATCACTGGGCAAAAGATGCTGCCTGGAAGAAGTCTAGTCCTTTGAGAAGTAATATTATCTTTAAACAGTCTGGTAAGTAACATATTAGGTTCTATCAGTCTTATTGCCAAAGATTTTTGTGTAGAGTTCCTTTAACAAACTGGTAACCTATCTTAAAAACAGAGGAATTAAAGTAACTTATAATGGGATTTCAGTGAAATCAATGGATCAGAATATGTGGAGGAAGGCTTGGTGTTACAGCAAGAAGTCCCATAGCAGCACTCTGCTACTAAATCTGAATGGAGACAGGAGATGATCCAGACATTTCTGTACACAAATGAGGAGTGCACAGAGGAATCAGATCTGAAAGAGTTAGTTCCTGTCATGGATTTTAGGTATGGTGGGATCATGCTCCTCAAAGGGCAAAGCTCGCGATTTTCATTTCTTGTGCAACTTAGTCTCTGAAAGGCTTGTGAAAACACAGATGGAAATTTTAGTATTACAGTTCGGTTTTTATCTGTAATTAATCCAGCAGACATTTGGAGAAAAAGGGCTGCACCAAAGGTATAAAAATGATAAAATCTAAACAAAACCATAGACAAACAGGAAAGTATGTGTGTGATTCAGAAATACATCTTTGCATTTTATTCTTACAACCTAAGATTTTTGTCTCACATGTCTTTTCAAAAGTCCAGGTGTTGACTCCTTATATTACTGCATTAACAAATACGAATGTTTGAAATGGGACAAAACATGATGATGTAGAATGACACCTGGAAAGACAGGTCTGTATCCTGGAAGTTTTGACTGCCTCACCACACTATCACAGAAGGGATGTGCGAAGAGCTCTAGCACATTGCTGGAAATAGAATGTTTCTCTTACCAACTCTCTATTCATCATTTGTTCTGGTCTGGATTGTGATACAAAGTAGGTGACCACACAGGAGCAGAGTGTAGCTACAGGAGAATGTTTAAATCAATAAAAAGTGTGTTTTTGTAAAAGAAAATGACCTGCAAGTCTTTTTGGCTGTATTGAAATCCTCTGTAGCATATGAGCAGGGCTGTTAGAAATGCTCCTGATTGAGGTAACTCCAGGCCTGATGGGGCCAATGGCAGATAGATTTAACTTGGAAGAGAATTAAAGAGTGTGACTACTTCTGCTAATCTCATCCCGAGTACTTCTGTGCATTTCTCAGTCGATGGGAACAGACACAGAGCAGACTCCTGCTTCTCAGTGTTCACAAAACTGAGTTCAAGCACATCCAAGGATGTCCAGGGCTGCATTGACATCAAGAGTGGGAACAAAAGGCAAAGCTGAAGCCAACAGTCAGGGATTGCTGAAGCTCTTAGCCAAAAACACACCCCTCACCACAAGCCATCACCTCTCTCCCCCAGCCCCATGAACAGAAACCACCCACCTTGCTTTGCCAGGCTCTCACACTCCAAACAGTCAGAGTCCCTGCACACCTCTTCTTGCTGCCAGCTGGGAGGCATTCACCTCCAAAAGTACAGGAGGTCTGTACATCTGTAAATACTTCTGTGAAGAACTGGTATTTAGGAGAAGGACACAGAAAGATTCAGGAGCTTTCTGACTTTAGCCTGACAAGTAAGAATACCATTTGTCAAGATAAATACAGTTTTGCTGAGATTCAGCAACTATGGATCACATGTATGAATCACCTCCATGCCATTTAACTGAATAAGAGGAAAAAGCTTTTGGAAAGACATTCATATTGGGTTAAAATGTGGAGTGTAGGGTTTTTTTGGTATTTGGGGTTTTGCTTTTTGGTTGGGCCTTTTTTTTGGTAGTTTTTTTTGTTTTCCTTTTTTCTTTTGGTTAAAGACCACGTGGCTCTTTCTCACATGCTCATTATATCACCCCTTGATAGCTATCAGCTTGCTATGGCATAACTTTTTCACCAGCACCAAACCTTTCACATGACACTACCAAACAAATGGTCTCCTGTTGGTTTTTTGGCAGTTTATTAATGATAGTTATATTTTCTGCACTTTATGGGTTATTGACTCCTTTGTTTTCTACAAAGACAGGAAACATACACTGAAAAAAATCAATGAAGTGTGAAAAGCATTATCTACACTCCACACAGAAAAAGAAGCCTATAAAAAAGGCCAGGAGCAGGAAGCAACAGAGGGCAAGATATTCCTCTGTGGAAAAAAAAGTAAAATAATACTGTCACTAAGTTAAAAATAAACTACAGAATATCAGATCTTAGAAAACATAACATATTTTCCTGAAGAACAGAAATCTAAGACAGCAAAGGGAATTCTTTTTTTTTACTGTTCCACTTTTATCCTAGAGATCTGAGGAAGTCAAACGAAAATTTCCTGGCATCCTGGGGCAATAAAATAATCTCAGTCTCCTTGTGAAACCACATTAGTGTGGAGATCGAACAGAAGTTCTTTGAGAACTGTAAGTGCTATGTAAGCATCATTTTTCCCAGGAAACTAAGGCTTTGTTTATTTACACTGAGCTATGCCACTAATGTAATAAGAAATAAACTGCTAGGACAGTCCCAGACCTGAACACCTATCACATAAGAACACGCCAGCATCCAGATCTGTGACAAAGTTGATCGCCCCTGTAGAAAGCATCAGGACTTCTGAGGACAGTGGCTCAGTCCATCACAGAGTATTCTCTGCATCCAGCACCCATGTGCTGAGGAATCAGAAGGGATTTCAGGCAGTGCAGAGCATACTCCTCTGAATCAGGGCCTCTTGGCTTGCCACTAGTAGATTTTTTGCTGCTCAGAAATCAGCCAAAGCAGGCCAAAACAAAAAAAGTAGTCTGGTATAGATCTGACTCATCTCTATTGATGATACAATTAACTTCAGCTGATTATTTGTTTATGTGCTCTGGCTGAGGATACTGGCATATATCTGCAGACAGAGCTTCTGGTAAATATGTCTTCTGGTTTAGGGCTTTGATTCCCCTAGATAGAAGGGCTAGGGTTAGAGGGGACCTTAATGATCTTCTGGTTCCAACCTCTCTGCCAGGAGCAAGGACATCTTTCACTAAATCAGATTTCTCGGAGCTCCATCCAACCTGGCCACGAGCATTTTAAGGGATAAAACATCTACAGCTTCTCTGAGCAATTGTTTCAGTGCCTCATCACCCTCAAAGATATCAGACCTACCAAGGAAAGGAGGTCTCACCAGAGTTTTCTAGGAACACTGTGTTGCTGATCCATGAGCAAGATAACAAATGCTGCCAGGGCACACCAACAGAAAAGCAAAAGCCCTGGCAGCTCCTCTCCTTTTCTCTCCTCCAGCCATCAAAATGGCAGTCACTGTCTCGGTGGCAAGAGCATTAAGACTTCTTGAGTTTTGACTCCTTTATTTTTAGACTGAGTTGTGGCAAGAGCACTTAAAAATTTCCCATGTTTTTCAAATGTAAGACAGTCTTTCCTGAGTCCTCATGCAGCAGCCATCAGAGCTGAGAGGGCAACTGGAGCCTACAACTTCCACAACCACCTTGCCAGCACAGGTGAGGTGCTCCTCTACTCCTCCTGTTAAATACATCACAATTAATAACACTGGATTTGCACATCAGAAAAGAAAGACACTATAATGGTTCTCTAACCAATATACTTGCTGCTACTGAAACGTAAGGAAATATGTGTAAATATATTCTAAAGAAAAAAAAATGGGTTTATGTCATTTAAACATGTTCTAATTTGTTATAAAAACTCATATCCAGGCACTTATAGGTTAAGAATAAATAAACATTGTATAACAACCCTCACTCATCTCAGTAATACCCATAACATCAAAAGCATGCAAACAGCATGCAATGCTGACTGAAGGCACTGCACAAAGGAGTCCTGCATGTAAAACAACTACCAGCCTCAAGAAAATTGTATCTCACAACTGTTCCAGCCATCATGTCTCCCAAATTTTTCATTTTTCCTATGTGTTTCATTTTTATTATATAGTTTCTCCCACAGTAATAACAACTGAGGACACTGACCAGTTTGGAAGGCAGCAGGTGGTATATGAGAAGACTTGAAAAGAAATCTGACTGCATTTATATAATCCTAAGAGAAACAGCATCAAGGAATCCTTAAGAGACATTCTGCTCACAGGAAAGCAGAATTTAATAAAATGGAGAAGTCAGACTCCTCTCTCTGGTGCAATAGCATGCTTCAGAGAGGTTTCTATGCTTTCTTGATGTCTACAACATCCCATAAAGGGATGGCACAAAATGTTTCTACAGTTTGACTTCTGATCAAAGGCTGCATAGCTGCAATATTCAGTCATATTTTGTGAAGGCCCCTGTCTCTGCTGATTCCTTTCCTTCTCTGCTATTTTTTCCCATTCCCCATCTTTTGGGGAAAGCAGGCAGCACTCATGCCAAATTCAGCAGCAGAGCCATGCCTGATCATTTCCTACAGGAGCCCTTCCTCCTTGTACTCGCCCACCTTTCTTCTGATGACACCTCTTTACTTCACCAGCCTGAGCAGAGGACATCGGGTTCACTGAACACACCATGCCCTTGATTAGCTCAGAAATAATCCTCTGCCTTCCCTCAGCTGATCTTGGATCTGATAGAAGCAAGTTGTTTTTTTCTAATTCTTAAATACAGACTTCTTTATTTCACAAGGAGTTTTTTGAACTCACTACTGGTCAACTGATGATCTATTTACATGCACTATAAAATTTCTGTCCATTTACTATAGATGTCAAGACTGGCACAGGAAGCTATTAGAGGCAATTGCAAGACTTGCTGCATGACTTGCTTTATCACTAGAGAAATTTTAAAAGTTAATTTAAAGTGTCTTTATTTTCTTGCTGAATTGTACGAGTCTTCATTTTCTATGTGGTTGCATTCAACCCAGTAAGTGACTAGTTTGCAAATGTAGTTAACATCATTCTTCTCACAGAGACCTTGGATACCAGAGCATCAGATCCCACAGGGGACTTGCAAAGCCCAGCTCTAGGAGAAGATCTAAGAGAAGAGAGCAAAGACAGAAAAATAGTTTTCATAAATGTGAAGAGCTGCAGACACCCACAACATGCTGAGGGCCCTGAAACAGACTGTCTGAAATCTTTATATCTTGTCTGAGCACGCCTGAGATTCAAGGTTTAAAAGTTTTTACTGGATTTAGGAATGTAGGTCAGTCCTGGTCTTTCAGACACATTCTCCAAATAGAACTGATCTTGCTTCACATGCCCTGGTGGTAAGGGCCCTCTCCCAGGAGGGAAAGACTGGGGCTCTGGTCCTTCCTCTGCCAGACAAACTCAAACACAACTCTCTTGCCTTCCAGAAACTGTGCAATTATAGGGGCTCAAAAAGAGCTCATTAGTCCTCAGCCCTCAGCACTAGACTTGCTGCCCTGAGGTCAAGCACAGCTTACTCAGAGCATTTTGCTGGAGGGGGATGAGTTTTAACACTTGTTAAATGCCCTGCTAAACTGGGTTCATAAAGAAAAGAGACCAACAACCACCTCATGGCTCTGTAAGAACCATTACATCTGAGGTGTCAGGACTGTGTGACTGTAAAGCCAAAATACATTTCTATGGTAAGAAGAAGAAAGATCCAAAGTAATTATGAAACATAATATACCAATAATATTTGGATAAGTTCAATCTAAAGTACTGCTCTGTCCTTACTTTAGGCTGATTGGAGCCTGTGATTCCAGCCACGAAGAGAGGGCTTATTTCAGTGAACCTTTAGCCAAAATCAGAAACCCTGAGAAAAAGGGTGCAGGCCAAGAGTCAGGGGGAAGTTGTGGGCTGGCTAAAGCCCTATCACACTAATAAGGTAAAGCATGTTTTTCTTTAGTTTCAGTTTAACTTCAGAGTTAAAGCAGTTTACTGTTCTGCGGTACAATATTTTCCCCCTTAGTCTCACAGTCAGATTAATTTCTGAACAGCACTGCAATGAAACTTTTGATTTAAGAGATTTGCTGAGGAAATCTAGATTGAAACTCAAGGTTTAGCCAGTACATAAATCAAAGGTGGGATCACTTCAAAGATTCCTTCATCTACTTGGCACAGACTTGGTTCATTTAAAACCTCCTTTCTCATAATTGTGCCCTTATTAAGACTTGAACATTTATGAAATGAGGAATGGGGTCTTACAGAGTTTTCTGTAATCACTTCCCCTGAAAATAAAAGTCTACAGAGAAGCAGTGAACGTGGGAGAGAACAGGTCATCTCCTGGCTATCATGGCTACTGATTTTATGGGGTCCTGTCGTAGAAGTAAAGCTCTGCAGTAAAGTTGCTTCCTGGCTCTGCCATAGATTTCCTGTGTGAGACCAATTCAGTTAATCTCTTAGGGCAAAAGTCATCCCATCACAATTCAAAAACTTAGCTGAAGTGCTGAGATTAGGAGCTCATTTACCCTATGGTGTCTTTTTCACTTAAGTAAATGTAGCAAACCCTACCTGGTTTAGTCATCAATAGAGGAATCTATTAAATTATGTACTTTAGAGAAGTGCCCTTAATTTTTAATGTTTATAAGTATGACATTTAATCTTATACATTGCCCATTTCTAAACCGGACTGTTTTCCCGCACTCCGTCTTTATTTTCAGTTAATCTTTAATCCGTCAGAGAAGGCCATCTCTGCTGGGTATTATGAATTTTCAGTGTGCCCTCCATATAGGGCTCATCATATCTACACAAATTGAATTGAAAGCCCCTTGGAGCAGTTTCCAACTCTTGTAAGGAAGGAGACTGTAGAAGAAAAGTGTCAGATATGACAAGTATCTTGTGGTTATGCCTGAGTGCTTGCACATACTTAATTGGAAGAACTAGAGAGTGTCAAAGGCCAGAGACCTTAAATAACATTCATGTGTTTCCTTAGCCTGGTGAGAGCCTTTCCATCCCTGTAGGTGGTAACTAGCATGTCTGTGGCCAGCAGCAGGGCTGTGCTGCTGCTTGACTTCACGCAGCTTCTCCAGCTTGCCTTAGCATCCTCAGTCAGGCACTCAAGGCAGCTATGGCATCTGGCTAGGGGAAAGAAGACAACAAGGACAAGAAAGAGAAGAAAACAGTGTCCAAAGGAGAGAGGTGAAATATGGGAGAAGAGATTACTTGGCAACAAACCAGAGCAAACAGTTACAATGAATTTCACATATAGAGATGCCATCATGCCAGCTTTGCATTATGCCTACGTGACGAACCAGAATTGAAGTTTAGGCAGATTGAAATATATGAAGTAAGATGAAAATAACATGAACTTACAGTCAGAAAAAAAAATGTCTCTGATTTGGCCCAGACTTTAGGTAGAATAGTGCAGGATCAGCAGCTGATAACTTGTGACTGGTAACAGATGCAACCTGGGTTTTGCCAACTGGGGGATGGTCCTCACTTTAGCCAATATTCTGCTTACAGAATAATTTCAGTTCAATATAAATTACAATAAGTATTTGGCTAACTCAAGGGAAATTTTTAGTGAATGATCAGAAAATCCTAAGGACTCCCAAGCCTTAATTCCAAGGGTATTAAAACAAAAAAAGGGGGAAAAAAGCCACAAAAAATGATGACATTACATATGTAAACAATATGTGCAGAAAAGGGTCTTTAAATAAATGGATTTTGATAAATACTTGACCGAATGAAGTGCTATAAACTGTATGAAAGTTGTATAAATAAGTTGAGATGAAAGTCCTTTGCAATGCAATGAATCATTGAAAAAAGGGTTTTGATATACAGAAGCAATGTATGCTCACATCATTAATTTTTCATACCTAACACAAACAAAGCACACACCATTGCAAATACAGTGAGATCTGTCCAAGGGTTCAATAATTTAGAGTTTTGACATAGTCTCTCTATCCATCCCTAGTTGGGTTCAACATTACAGGGCCATAGCAGTTTACTGTACTGTTACTTCTTGTTATGTCATTCTTCAGGCGGCTGCTGTGATTTACTGACTCCTACAGATTTCATGCTCCTCACCCTCACCAGCTCACGGGACATCACTGACCTGACTGCAAGTGACAGTGCAGTAGGGAAACCCTGCAGATCCTGTTACGGACTCACTATAGACCAATTCCTATAAACTGGAAGATGAGAACAGCCTTAGCCCCTTCACAGATGATGGATGCAGATTAGCAGATCTAAACAATTAGTTAGGGTGAGAGAATGAGCCCTTAGACAATTAGAGCAGTTAAGCATCCTGCTGACAGCTGTGGTGACAGCAGACAGTAAAACTACCCTTGATGAAATGAGAAAACTCTCTGCCTTTTTGATTTACAGGCAAGTTTACTTATAGGCTTTAAGGTGTTTAACTACAGTGGTCACAAACCAGGCACTAACATCCTCCCGAGTGCAGGCAGCAATTCTGGACGGTGAGGCGAGCTGACACAGCTCAGCTCTGGCAGCATTGGTCAGCCACGCTTGTTTGAAAGACGAAGGCAAACCTGCCAGGCAGAAGGAGGCAAACTGTCTGCCTGCTGTTACCAGTGCAAGGAAAAGAAGAGTTTTAATGCTTTTAAGCATGCGAGGAGCAGAGGTGTTTTTTGCTCCCTCTCATTCATATTTTTGTATTAAAACTTGCAGCTTGCAAGCTTTTGTTTCAAGTCGCGCGACAGCTGTTTGGTGAATGTGGGTTTTGTATCCATTAAGAACAAATGATCCCTTGTTTTTAACCCTTTGATTTGGGCAGTTTGTATATCCAGGTGTGCACCGTTCCCTTTCCAATCCCATTGTGCTACCATTACCCAGGAGAGACATTTTAAATATTTGTGGTCAGTTCCATGGAATTTGCTTTAAATGCCAACAAAAATTCATTTGAACAAATTCTAATGGCTTTTGTGTATGGGTTTTGTCTGTGAGTTGTTTTCTGGAACTGGGGGAGGGAAGGGATGTTTTAAATGACCATGCCAAGCTGAGAGGCAGATGTGAGTTTTCTTTGATCCAGGAGAGGATGCATTGTTGAATGCCTTAGAGCCTTCAGACAACACTTGTCCATGAGATCAAGGAGAAAAATGTATGTCACAATACATTTTTTCTCACTTAGATGTTAGTATTACCGGGTACTAAAAACTATATTTAAAGGTACTGTATTGCTTCACAAAACATCTGGAAAAATGGGTTATCACTTCCAATTGCTAAAGTGTGATAACAGCACCTTGGTGCTAAAAGAATCAATGTAAATTCTTACATCAAGTGGGCAGAGAAATAGATGGTATATATTTTAATTCCATTAACATTCTAAATATTGTCCTAATGGGTTCGTACAGTGTAGTATCATTCATTTCAACAACACTAGCTAGCAACAATAGGACTTACTAATTAGAGGTGTGTAATATTCACCTTGTTTCAGGTTTTATTATAAATGTGAGCCTCAGAACTCTGCTTCATGTCTCAGTGAACATCATCAAACACCAGCTATTTTGTGCATGTCCTGCCTGGTTGATGCTTTCAAGCAAACCTTTAATTATGTTTCACTTTGGCTTCATTTACCTGTGACTCTGTTAAAGGAAGTGCACTGGGTGTGGATCTATAGTGGACAAATCTGTTCAACTTCCATTAACATCACTAGGATAGCCTTTGGAAGTTCTGTGGGAGTTCTTGTGCTATTTAATTAACTTTCAGTAAGCCAACATTTTTTCAAATGCCTCAGGTTTTAATTTCAGTAGGTCTTCCCCAGATTTAATGATAGCCACGATTGAGTTAAACTCTTAATTTAGGGAGAGATTTCATTGCGTAAGATTTTCAGCATTCAAATCAGAAATAGACTCTATCTTTTTATTGATAATGTTTTTTTTCTTAGGCAAGCCACCTAGATAATAGGTATGTTTGTGTGGGGAAAAGCCTGTCTGAACAATGTGGGCATGTTTTTTATTTTTCCCTGAAAGATGTAAATAAATTTCATTTCATGATTCTACACCAAACAGGTGTGGACATAAGTGCAGATGCAGGAAAAATCATATTTACTTTTACACAGAAATTACTGAGAATGGTTAAGAACTATAAGTGAGAGTCTATCAACAAAGTAAAATTGTTATGACATGCAGAAGGTGATAACTAATTAGGTTAACTATTCACTCACATGATATTTGTGGTCCTTTAGTAGTAAGCAAATACAGAAGAAGAGTACAGTATTCATCTGAACATAGTAGGTCTGAAAATACTTCAGTGTCTCCAGTGTGACATACCAACTTCTGAAATTTGGGATCTTTCTCCAACTAAAACATTGCAGTGCTTGGCTTGCTCTTATTCCTATATCTGTGTCAGCAAGGGGCACAGTTAGCAATGTAGCCCTCATTGCTGCCACTTTACAGCATTCATCTCTTTCCATGATGGTCTTCGTAGACAGGTGAGCTCTTCCACTCAGTAGGACAGTCTCTCACAGTACAGAAAGGACTGTCATCTGCAAGGAATACTCCAAAGTGAAGAGATAAGCTCTTTTTTCCAGCTGATTTATAATCAGATAAGGAGACAACTCACCTCCTTTTCATCTCAAAAGTGAGGATTAATTCCAGATTTGGATTTCAGGTGGGGGCTTTAATTTTGTTCAGGAAACAAAGGAGAAAAAAGGTGTTCCCAAATAAAATCAACATTTTCATTACAGTATAAAGTTTGAGTATGTGTGCCCCATAACTACTGAGGAACATCACAATAATAATTATCCAGTAAAGGCGAGGTTTTAATTCAAAGAATCTCAAATTTCTTCAGAAAAATAACTTTTCCAAATATTTTAGATGACATAACTAAGAGACTTAGACTTTCTCATAATTAGGAAAGGTTGGAGTAAAATGTAAGTCTCCTGATCTGTAAAATACCCTGTTCTCTACTGCATATGAAAATTCTGACAGAGATGGACAGCTGTCCCAGCTATTCTGTCCTGGACAGTAGATGACCCTATGTATGACACATAGGGATATAAAGCAGGGGGTGTCACATGGAAAACAATCATCTAATCTACTTTTTGAGTTGGGTTTTAGGGGATTTGTGTTTGTTCTGTTTCTTTTCAAAGAAAGAAGACGACCCAATACAAACAGATCTCACTTTGCCTGCAGCCACATGCATCCAGGTAGGACAGATTAAGGAGGAGCTGGTGAGGACCTGGCATGGTCCCCCTGGAAAATTTTGATCATCCATCTGGAGAATGAAGGAGAAAGCAGAGCAGTGCAGGATAACTTGAGTTCAACCTTTCTCATATGTTTTTGCTGTTGTTGCTCACCTGTCCAGGAAGATCATTCAGTTTGGTGCCTTGAAGTCAGCTGGAAAAAAGGTTTTTGGGTAGTACAGCAAGATGCAGTGCAAGAAGATGGACAGTACCTGAAATTCTTCCATGGAGTGCTGTGGGTCTGGGCACTGGGACCAACAGCAGATTTGCTGGTTCATAACATTCACTGCTAGCATTGTTTTTCCTTGTGCTTTCTCATGGATATGTTTACTCCTAAGTGCTTCTCTCCCTCTTGTCTGAATATCTCAGCTGGTACCAAGTCTTGGACCTACTTCCCATCTGATGCCCCCAGAGCACTGTCTTTCCCTGTCTAACCATCAAGGGCAGAGGGGACATCTTCTTTCCCACCTTCTTTCTTTGTCACCCCTTTAATTCTGAGACTCTAAAGGATGCTGGGAAAAGAACAGGACCAGGTTGCTCTCTGATGAGGTGCTGCCCAGCCTTAAAACAATCCCAAACACAATTGTTTTCTTTTTTCCTCATATGTCATCATTGTGATTCTGGACTCCACTGTTGTGGAAAGCTCTTCGCTTTATTGTCCTTTTTAATTATGAAATCCTTTCCTCAGTAATTCACTGTGACTCGATAACTGACTCCACATGGCTCCGACGTGACTGTCCTGATTGAATTACTGGAAGAACAGAGCGGGCTGAGCCACATGCATGCGAGCCATGGCGCGGCACGAGCTCCCTTCGGCGGGCGCCTCGCTGTCACCCAGGTGGGGACTGGAGCTCCTTCCACCTCCTCAGCCCCTTGCTGCCAGGAACCAGCCCAGAGATGGTCCCCTCTGCGACCCTTCCCCTCACAGAGGCACACCGGCATGTGCTGGTATCTGCTCCTGGGTCTGGCACACCCAGGAGGAGCTGTGGGCACGCGCTGAGCCCAAAGCAGCACCAGCACCCTGCAGACACGACACCAAAACCCCGTGATTTGGGCCCGTGGGGCACACTGGGCAAGCACACACCCATCACTGGGTTGTGGTAGCTACCCACAAATGAAGGTGCAGCACAAGGCACACAGTGGCCACCCTGGCACCAAGGATGGGCTGGGAGTCATGGCAGTTCCACCACAGATCCGTGTCCAGCTTCCTGGCTTCAAAGGAAAAAGGGGGTGATGTGCCTAGCAGGGATTCCAAAGCTGTGGGTGGTTTCCTTTAATTTAGGAAAGCATCTGATACAGTGTGTCACGACACATCACATTTATTTAATTCTTTCTTCGTTTGGATATGATTACTGTCACGTGGAATGGAAACTGAGTGATGCACCATGAGCAAAAATATATTGGAAGATGGTTTAAATCAGCTTGTACTGAATTAGGGCAAGGACAAGAAACGTTCAGTGTAGGTCTGAGCAAATTAGAATTGTTTAACTTTATTGTTGATGAGTTTAAAGGAAGAGGTCAAATTAAGCAGGCCATTGACATTGTACATTGATAGTGGTAACTGTCTTCTGGATTTTACCTCAGTGAACACTGGTGAGACCTCAAGGAATTACTTAATAAATATGATTTATTATGAGAACACAGAAATTGAATTCTAATAATTAAATACATAGGTAATTTATTTAAGGAGCACATAACATAACTCCTATCAGTCTAAGCATCCCACAATAGTAGATGAAGGGGGAGGTTTTGTAGGAGAAGAGCATGGGCACAAGACATGGACCATTACAGAAAAGCTGCACAGATGAAAAGATGAATAGGAAAAGTGACTTTCCCCAATGAAGACTGAAAAAGGAAAAAGAGAAAATTGAATAGCCAGAGACAGCAATATTGCAGGAGTGACAAGCACGGACATCCCAAAATGAGCATTCCATGACCAAATTCAATTAAAATACTCTCTCTCTACATGTTTGAGATCAAAAGCAAGATGGAACACATTTTTTCATGATTCTTAGAAATTGAAGAAAGATTGTTTTTTGCTGTTGTTGTTGGTTTTGAATTCCATGAACTCTTTTCATAGGGAACCTAAACCAAAGTGAGCAGTCACAAGAGTCTCACGCAGCCTAGGGACAGAACACAGTGCACAGAGTCATCTGCTCCACTCTAAAGGCTGCAAACTTGATTGTAGTTTGGGACTGACCTGGCATTTTAGGGGGGGAAGAGGCGTCAGGGGGATAGAAATCAAACCACATGCAAGCAGAAAAATAAAAAAGGCAGGATGTGTTGGGGAGGGAGAGAGGGAACAGCTCATGAACATGCCCAGAGATTTTAGTCAATGTTCATACAAAACGCAATGGAAAATGAAGATGCTGTGTCAATTATCTTCCAAAAATATTTCAGCATATTCGCTTCAGCTTTTGGCTTCTGCTGCTATGTTGACTTCACCTCTCACTTTTTGTCTTACTATGCTTTTGAAGAGAATCATCAGTATTGACAGAGATGGGGCTTATGGCTCAGCATCTTGACAAGCAAGTTCTTTGCTGCCTGCAATGGGAAAGCACCGGTGAAGCAACATTTCGATATTTTATTTCTGGCTGCAGTCGCAAAGATGAAAATGCCTGGCGAATGCATGCCTTAGGCTGCCACCACATGGGGAGAGCAGGGAATGAGGGGAAGTGACCAATTCGTCTGCAATTTCCCTGGCATTGAGATGTTCCCACAGCTTTTACTGAAACGAACTTATTTTTAAATCTAACTCGGTGGGAAGAAACAGAAATTTTATTGCCTTTATTATCTATAAATTAATTTCTCCCAGAACCTCCTTTATTTCTTCCTCTAGTCTTTATTTCATTTTTTGCACGGTGAGATCTTGTTAGAGTAAAAAGTACTAAGGCAGAAACTACTTCATAAAATGATTTTTCAGATTCATTTGGTTGCCTTGTCCCAGTGTTATGGCTTTCATCTGCTGTCTACATCCCAAGTGTTGTTTCTTAGCCTATATATAGATGCTAGAAAATAAAGGGTAATCTTCCACATGATTGTAATTTTTCCTTTGAAAATGTTGACACTGAGTAAGCAAAAAGGAGACTGCTGCAAGATACACTAACATCTAATTTTTTATTGTAGATTTTCTATAGAAATATTTTTATGAGAAAAAACGTGCTGCTGAGCCTCTAAAAGCATCATTTAAAATAGTAAAAACAATTTTAAATTTTTTTGACATGAAGGGAAGAATTTTTCCGTGTGGTTGCAATTGCTGGGAGAATTTCTAGGAATATGAGGGGGCTAAAGTTCAAACTGTAACTGTGTCTCAGTGCCTGGACTGAAATATGTGACACATTAAAAAAGATTCGTGAATTCCAGTGTCCTTTTAGTAGCAAGTAACAGAAATTAAGGACTTCATTTTACATACAGTCTTAAAAATCCTCCTGCCATGATTCCAAACAAGTCACAGACCAACTCTTGCAGAGGAGAAATTTTTTTTGTTTTTAAATATTGTTGCGTGAAGAACTTTGTTTAATTGCCTTTTTTTTTTTCACTTACAGCAGTGGAAATGCAAACAATTCCAGGGGGAAAAGAATTTAACCTAAAGTTACACCTGATCTTCATTAGTTTAAAAAGCTGTTCCTTAGATCATTTATACCAGTATAACTGGAGTTAAAAATCTCCTTGATGAATAAATGAGAGGTGGTTCAGGACATATAAAATGCTATGTTTTTGAGGAAAAGAGAGTAAGTCATGCAATATGTCCACCATTTAAAATATTTTATATTAGACCTTTCATTATTGCAGCACAATTGTTTATGAGCAATTTTTTTCTGTTAATGCTTAGTTTCAAAAACATTTCAACATCTGATGGAAACGTCTTCCACTGAAAAAATATTTCCATTCCCTTTTGTTCCTTTATCTTCGTCAAGTACACTGCAAAATAATGCCGTTACTGACACAGATACAGATTTTTCCAAGTTCCCCCTCCAGCCTGTACCTATAAACAGTCATTTAAATAGGATTCCCAACACATATTCCTCTTATAGAACTTGAAGCTTCGTTTGGAGTTTTAACAGGAACAACATGTGAATAAATATGTATTTGGGGAGTTTAAAAACCCAGGCTCTGACCTGACGTGCAAGGAGCTGTTGCTGGGAGCACACCCAGGCTCTTACATCTCAGGGCTTTTCAGCTGCTCGCAGCAACGTGAGCTCGTCACACGCTAAAATCCACAGGGCAGCCTCCACAGGGAAAATACTGGAAAGTGCAAGTTGGACTTGAGGTGTTTCAAAACATTAATAAGCTGTCTTTCCTTTATTTTGTTCTTTTCCCATAATCTACACTAGGTGCTGGCTGGAACTGTTTGCCATTAAAAATCTCAGTGTTAAGCAGGAGCTAGTGGAAGTTTAAAATAAATAGATAAAGACATAGATAGTACCCCTCTGTACCTCAGCTTCAATATTGTCTTTTCAAAGCTCAGCTAAATAATAAACAAGTGAACAAAGACATAAAACCAGACTCAGGAATTTTCTTGTCTCATTTCAATCCAGAATAAAATTTTAATAAGGAATTAAAATAACGACAATCACTATGACTCCTTGCCCCCAGATCTCAGAGGATTCACATTATCATGCTCTGTGCCTGCTGGCTCCATAAAGCAGTTGAAGGAAAAAATAAAACACCTCCTCTCAGACATAAGTGAAGAGGCATGACTACCCAAATGCTTGAACTGGTTTTCTCTTATATTAAAATGAAGCATTTCTTTTCATCTTCTTGTTTTCAGAAAATTGAGAGAGAGCAGAAGTAACCAGAGCTCCAAAGGTAGAAAGAGCCACATCCACTTCTAACACACAGTGCTTGAACAGAACATTCAAATGTTTTAAATTAAAAACACAGGCCAAAACCTAAGGCTTCTTAAATGTCAAGGGCTGTAATGTAGGAAGTGGGATTAAAAGCAGCTAGGCACACCCATGGCACACACCAGGGAGGGACAGGGCTACCTGACTTCTCCATCCTCTTTCATCCTCTGTCCTGGAGCATCTGAGTCTCTGAGCACTGCATGGCAGTGCCCATCTCCAGCAGCCATAAATGCTCAGCATGCTTTAGGCAGCAGGAAATATGCTTTAACCCCTTCCACAGCTATGATTTCACAGCACCAGCAGGAAAGCCCAGTGGCAAAGTAGCTAATGCTGCAGTCACGCTCTTCAGAGAGCTGGGAGGTGTCAGCAGAGAAGGCAATGGGTCTCGGAGGGTCTGCAATGCCCAAAGTCACATTCCAGTCCCTCCTGCCTCGGGACACCCGGAGCTGGTGGCAGGCTCTGGGTACTTAAGGGGCTTTTCTACATAGAGATGGTCTGGGGCTGTTCAAACAAAACCCCAGAGGGGGTCTGTTAACCTCATGGTCCCTTACGGTAACACAACTAATCCCTCACAAATTCATTATCTTGCTTTTAGTGCTCAAAGAATAAAGAAAAGGGATTTCCAGAAACTGGAAATAAATGTGAAATATTGCTATGTCACAAGATTAATTTCATTCCTGATGAGGAAGTCTATATACTGCAATTTACCTTCTGTCTGGGACATATTATCTCTGCACAGAGGAGCAGCCCAAAACTTAAGCAGTTCTTAAAATTTCCAAAAAAACTGATTAAGAGGGAGTTAAGGAGTTTATAGGTCTTGTGGGACTTAACTACATATGGCTGAATTTTAAGTTCAGTGGCCTCAAGACAGAAAGTTCAGCTGCATTTTAGATCTCTTAAAATAATTTTGATTTCAACCCTTCCTTTAAGAACAATCTTAAAGTAATGAGATTAAAAAGGACATTCTACATTAGCACTTTCCACACCCATCTCTAAGTACTATATGTTATACATCTAGTACTTAGCACATCAGATTTTTTTTTCTCTCTTTTGCTTCTAAATAACTACATGGGTGTAAATTGTTTGTCTCACTGAAATAAAAAATGAAAGCATGAAATGCTGGCTTGATTAAGCAAAACTACAATTCTAGTACAATTTCCACAGTACATCATTCTCTCTTCCCCTACTTTCCTTGAGAAGTCTCTTCTTTTAAACTATCCTTCACAAGTATCAGACTTTTGCAGGACTTTGGGGTGGAAAATAGGAAAAACTGTGTCCAGTTTCTATTTGCAAATCAGTGGAAGTTTGGTTGCTAGTTTGCTTAAAATTAAAGTAGATTTTAGAAGGATTTTTTTAAATGTTGTGTTTCATATTCTTCAGTGTACATTTTGTCCAGTCAGTCTCGCCTGTACTACACAATACAGACACAGCTGTGATATTATCTCATTACAGACATGCAGTGAAATGACACAAAAAGAAAATGATTAGGAAGAGATCTTTCCAAATATTTTTTTGTATAATCATATAAGATATCTGAGCTTTGAAGCTGTGTGTATATATTAGAAAAAAAAAAAAAAGCAAGCAGAAAAATTAAGAAGCTGTTTAAAATAAATCTGCCTCAGATTTCAACACAAAAATGAGGGCTTAACTAAACAGAACTCCTCTGTCCCGAAAGAACTCTGCATTCAGCTTAGGGTTTATTATTGGCAGCTTCCTGTCCAGGGATTTACAAAACCAGCTCTACTTGTTTATATGGTAAACAGCATTTGAAAGTAACAAAAGTGAGCCGTATTAGTCTTTTTTTTTTTCCTTTATTTCTTGCCTTAGATGTGAAGTTGCACATCTTACACTTGTCGTGTTGGGTTTGATGAAGTGTGAGCTGTGAACTGCGGTGTGAAACTATTTCATGCTTTGTTTCTTGGACTCCTTCATGTTCTACCAGTGTTAATTTATGAAACCACATGTCTCATGTGATCAAGCACTGAAAAACACTCTAATTTTAACGGTAAAATAAATTTTGCATTTCAATGACAAATGTTGACCCCTACACTTTGTGTAGGACTGGAGCCCAGCTCTTTATGTTTGAGGCCAGTTTAACATCTCAAAGGTGCAGGCGTTGTCCATGGGGCGCTCTGGGCTGGCTGCTCTGGAGCCCCCCACACACCAGCACTGCCACCACTTCTGCTCAAGATTTGTACAGATGCCTTGAGGCATCTTTCAGCAACAGTATCAGATTTGCTTGTAGTGCTGAAGCAAATGTTTTCATGGTCTGTCACCTTGATTTTATTAAAGGTGTTGGGCCAGGCTATTATCCAGTGCTGGAAAAGTCCCCTGTAGAAGCTTTATAATAGCCTGAGAATTTAGAATGGCCAAGCATTTTGAGCCTGTAATAAACTTTTTTTCTTCATAGCACAAGGCAGAGCATTTTCACAATTAGTCTAAACCAGAAAAAAGATCTGCACGTACTTCAGGCACTAGACTTTTAAAATTTGTGACTCTGTGCCTTAGATTCACCATCTCTTTTCAGAGATTTTTATTTCCCCCAGGATTTTGATTACCTCTCTTTCCAGATAACTGGGTGCCTAGCTTAAATGCATGGTATCATCAAGTTAATATTTTCATAAACAGCTTGGTTAATCATTGCTTTAAAGAGAACAAATTTGGCTTATTCTGTAGGTTCAATATGGAGTTGTTGTTTTGGTTTTTCTTTGCTTTAGCCACAGTAATATAAATAAGAATAACTCGAGATCAAAGGTTTCCTCAGAGCTGTAGGAAACATAATGTGTGTGCAGGTGCTGTGCCCTGCTCTGGAATTTGGGCACTTTGTTGAAAGGAGGCCAGGGTGGTGTTTTCCAAAGGACACAGATCATCTTCATGAAAAACAGAGATTTTTACTGGGGCAAATTCTGAGGTGCTGAGTAAAATGCAATATTTTATTAAAACTGAGACGTTCTTGTGTACCAACATAAAGAGTTCAGTTGTCTGCTGTTAATACAAAAAAAAGGCAAAGTGAATGTGTGCAAAGGGACCCACATGCAAAGCAGAGGGATTGTGTGTGGTCCGAGTGGACTTTTTTTGTCATCCTGTTTGGGAACCAGTTCAGGATCTGTTTCTGTTGGCAGTTTCCTCCTGTTGTGAATATATTAGTGCATTTCTCAAGGCCTCTGTGCAGCTGAAAGGCTAGTAACTTAAGCCTGGAGTATGACAGACAATCATCTTCCATCAGTTCAGACATGGGTGATGGGATGCAAAAGAAGAGATTACATCTCTGAAAACAAAGGAACTAATGCAGGCCAAGACCAGCCACTAGGCTGTAATCTCTATTTTACCATAAATGTACAAAAATGTCTTATCTCTGGTTTTACAAAGTCGTGCAAGAGCGGTTGCAGCTCTTGGATGCACCAGTCAGCTCTAAGTGGTGGCTCAGAAAATTGACAAGACTGAAAAAGAAAGAAACAGTGTAGGGAATGAAAAAACACACCTCATAAAATTTCAGATACAAAAAAAAAAAAAAAGTCTCAGAGCATTGTTGCATAATGAGTTATTTTAAACATTTCATTCCACATTAAAAGGAGATTTATGCAAGATGTGAGATTTGAAAACATCCAGTCAGTAGAGGCACACGGCATTGCATTGAAATTCCTCATTTGCCACCCATGCCAGGGGATTATGAAGGCTAAAGATTTACACTAATTTTTCAACGGACAAAAATCAAATGCCAGTTCCTTAATGCAAACCGCATTGCGATGTAAATGTGCCACAAACCTCACTCACAGTTCACATCTGCAAATATTATTTCATACCAAGAGGGGGAAAGAAAGCAACTCATACTGAATTTCCACCAAGGAAGAGATTGCTCTGTGTATTTCTTCTGTGAGCAGTACACTCAGCATCCAAGGGTTTGGAGGAATCATTTCCTGGAAAATTTGTGGATGATATTTCACGGGTGCATGGTGAGTGCTGTCCCAAGCAGAACCTTCTCTGTCTTTTGCTAGATGCCCCTCCTCTGATTTTCCTCATCTTTTTTTCCTTTTCTTTTTCTTTTCTTTCCAGATTTCCAGATCCAGGACTGAAAATGAAGCGTAAATCTTACTGCCTAATAACCACGGCAGTTACTTCAATAAAATGTTACTTAAAAGTCAATGGACTGCACATGTTAAAGACATTAGAGCTGTTAACAGACCATTGTAAAGTAAGCAAAATCTTTAATAACCTGCATGTAACGCACAACCCCGCGATTTTTGGCGCAGAGCAGACTGTGAGCCTGGCCTCTCCATGCCAGGGCTCCCAGCAGAAACCACTCTTGCATTCTTCACTCATATGGCAAAACAGGCAAAAGGTGCTAAACACTGTACCCCATGGGACAGTTCTGAGCACAGCCAAAATCCCGTACTTCCCCAGGACAAAGTGGAGGACTGGGATGGCTGCAGGGTTCCTTGGGTTCAAGGGGCAGGGGAAGGTCTCTAACCCTCTTCTAGAGCTCAGCCTTGAGCACGGACATGGGAAGAGGAGAACTGCTCCAGCGTGAAGGCAACACAGTCCTGACATTGCCGTGCTTTGTGGATGTTTATGGTGGAAAATCTTGCCCAGGAAGTGATCTGGGGCTGAGAGCATCAGAATTTAGCCAAGACCATAGAGGGACACATCCTCTGCTTGCTTCTTTTCTGCTCCTGCTGCGCTTCCATTCTCTCCATATCAGTGGAAGGCACTGTTAAAGATTGGCAAAGGAAACACCCTTTGTATTTGTACCATCCTTGCCTTTGAAGCCTTCTGTCCAGCAGGGAAAGTATGTGCTCACAGATCAGCTAAGCCTTGGGTGTGCGACATCTTCACTGCTTCCTCTATCTTCTCCCATTATTTATTTTTGGTCAAAGGCTCTTCACACTCCTCACCCCTTCAAAAAAAGACTGAAGCTGGAAAAATAGAAAAAATTGCAATTTAATTTTTTTTTTTATATGTATGTGCTAAGTTGAAACATTTATAAATAAGCTGGAGGAGGATTTGTGCATCAGTCTGCTATGATCTGCACGTGTGAGCATGAGGCATGCAGCCAAATTTACACAAGCTAGAATATCTGCCTCCCTCTATCTCCTGGTGTGTACATACACACATGCCCTTACCAGTATAAGATGGATGTAATGACCTCATAATTTACATCAGCACCATTTCTGGCCCTTTCTAGATGCACGTCAGCATTATCAAAATGTTGAAACTAAGTAAAGTACCTAAACTGTCCTTTTCATAAACCTTTGAAGCATGAGACAAGTGTTTTTTTCTTTCCTTTCAAACAAGTTCTTGTGATTGCTGGTTCTAGCTCACAGAAATATGAGCTATAAATATGGGAGATCTGTTGGGACACCTCAGCAGTACAGAGTGTCTCCCAAAAACTACTTTACTCAATGTCATCTCCCATTCAAGTACACCCCATGCAAGAGCTCCATGGTTTTTTTTTAAACACCACATCTGTAGACTTCATAGATGGGAAACTGCCCTTATTTTCCACCTCAAGGCTTCCCAGTCACATTTTGGCCCCTTGTTTATCCTGCAGGCCTGCAGTGTCCACCAAGTTCTATTATCATTTTGTCACGTGTCCCAAACCACCTTCCCATAATTGAGTTGTAAGCACAGGTGACCTAACAACATGTCTCAGTATTACTCCAATCTCTTTTGCTGCTCTCCTATGATGCCTTGCAATATGCAGCACATGTGTTTGATGGGATACCTTGAAATGCACACAACAGACCATGGGAGAGTTCCAGGGAGAATAGAAGATCTTATTGTATATAAAATATGAGATTGATTTTCACATGAGCCAACTTTACTGCCCAACTATGCCAAGAGCTATTTTAATTAGTTCATTCTCAGATATTTTCAGCCAGCATGTCTGTCCTAGGAGCTAAGGCAGCCCTCATGCCTCCTTTTTGGCTTCTCCTTTAGCTGTATCTAGCACAGCCCCCACGTCAGGGGTCCTGGGACAAGCCATGCTCCTGGCAACCTCCTTAACCATACCACAACTGCATCCAGCCCTGTGCAGCATTAACACTTTCCAGGTTTCTCCCCTTCCAGATGATGTTGTTTTAAAGCAAAGCACTGTAAATATTTTTGAATTCTTTCATGAATATTTTGAAAGCTGTCTCTCCTATCCCAGGCAATTCTGAACTAATTTTGAGGCAAGGTTTTATAAAACCCTACATCAAATGTTTGAGCATTTATTATTTGTTATTTATTTTGCCAAATGTCTCAAATGCATCTATAGGCGACAGGCCAGTGCTCTGATGTATAAGCCAAATACCATAAAGCTGTCTCCATGCAATTTAGAGAACTCTTTGATTATGCATGCTTTGGCTATATTTTTTACTAAATAATGATCTGGGTAGTTAAATTGCTCTAAAAGGTTCAGTATTTGTTGGTTTTAAGTACCTCAAGAGTCAATCCAGTAATTTTTCATGCTTACTTCTCCAGGCTCTGTGATCTATAAGTGATGGTTACTGATTTCTTTCTCTTTCTCCTGTCTTTCACCCCCCTCAAAGACTCTTCTTTTCCTCGGTTTTCATAAAAATACACCCATAAAAAGCCACATGGGAGAGTTAAAAGCTTTAACAATTTTTGATCTTCTCAAAAGAGTAGACTTCATGCCTTTATGTATTCATCTTTGTGCACATGATGTACGTGTATATATATATTTATGTATACTTAAGAACAATAATGCTCTAGTTCTGACTGAGGCCTCTGGGTCCTATAAGTAAAAGAGTAAAACAATAATTTATAATAACCCATCAATAGTATGCCACGAATGTCATCAATAATTCTGACAAATTTTGACCCCTGATTTTGGGGTTTGCCACATTTTGACTGTCTTTCATCAAACATTTTCTGATTGGGTTATGTAAGTCTAGATTTTACAAAGGAATATGGGAGAAATTTTTCTTATATTGACAAAACACCTGCATTTTATTTAGATTAATTAAAGAGCAGTAATGATGACATGGGAAACATCACATTGCTTTAAATTTTTTAGCTGGATTCACTTTCTGATGCACAAGGTCGCCTTATTTCCCACAGTATCTCATAAACATAGGATGTTTTCATGTCACACATATACTGTAAAGAAAATACGTGAACCATACCTCTGTTTAAAATCCCAAGGAACAACACATAGCAGTACAGCCAAAATTGCAATTTCTCCGATTTTGTTGAATGTACTGCAATCATCTTTGAACCAAACTAGACTTTCTAGAAAAAAATGTGTAGCAGTCTTCAGAATCCTTTCAAGTGTATGCAAAAGTGAAATAATATGAGTATTTGACACAATAGCAATGAACTGCTGAAAGACCAAAACAAAGTGATGCAGCAACAGGAGTATTATCAGGCCAAGTAAAGAGCATTTTTCTCAAGACCATTCATGCACAAACACTTGTAGGAGGAACAGATAGCTGAAGGCAGCAAAGATCCCTGATCCTGCTACTAATTCACTTGTGTCAGGTCCTTTCTCTTGAAAAAAGTATAAGTGGTCTCTATCACCTTGTCAGAAATTTCATCAAGTATTTTCTGTAGCTTGAACTGAGGCAGACATGCAAAGTTTCCTGTCAAACTGTTTTGGAGCTACTCTTGCTCTGTAGGCTCAAAAGCAGTGTTCTTTTGACTCTGTTACACCTCTCTGTAGTCTCATGATTGTACAAACTTTTCCTATGTAACCCTGCACAACTTTTCCCAGAGGAGTTTCCTGAGAAAGCAACATCTACCTCCTGAAATGCCAGGATGGACCATACTCTGCAGAGTTTCATTTTATGCCTGTGAGAAGTAGTCCACAGCACATTCAGGAAATTCTCCAGTCCCATCCCAGGTGCTGATGTAACTATGATGTGAGCACAATTGGATGGTGCCTGTTTATCACATCAGTCCACAAAAAGTACTTTCAAGTTTGCATTCAAACATCACTGTGAAAGTGGGTGGCATAAAAAGCAGTGCACAAAAGAAATGGAAGGAGGGGGCTGAAAGGGAGAAGCCTGGACATGGTTTCAGCCATCTGGAAGAAAGACCATCTGGTCAATCTCAACAAAATATAGATTCTCTCCAAGACCATCAAAGTCTCTTTTATTGAGCCTCTTTCTGCCCAAGACATCCTTATAAATGGTAGTGAAGGGGATGAACTCAGTAAAGTTCCTACTTCTCATCCATGCAAAATTACTATAAACCACAGAAGAGAGTGAATGCCAGCTGCTTCCTAGGGTATTTAATATTACTTACTAGTGAAAGGATTAAGTTTAATAGATTAGGGAAAACTTAATAGGGGGATAATGACTGGCTTCCCCCGAAAACAGCCAGTCTAGCAACCTCATGGGCTGTTCTGCTGCACTGGAAGTAGACCTTGGCTTTCAAGGAAAGAATTTTAATGTCTGTGCCCAGAGTGACCGCTCATGGGATCTACAGCCATGGTCTTGGAGAACAGCTGAAGACCACCCACACCACTGGCTCCCCTGCTCATCTGTAGAAGTATTTGTGCAAGCAGCCGAGAGTGCTGGGAGGAGGTTTCAGCCTATCTAAGGCAGCACCAAGGCATTTGGATGCCACCCACCTTTCAGGAACACACAGCAAGGGTTGCCCCAGAGTGTTAGCACATGTCCCACAGGATGGCAGCATCATATCTCTCCTCAAAACATAATGTCAGTGTCTCTGAGTGCCCCAAGAGCTGCACTAGCCTCCCACCCACAGGCCCTCACTATGCTGGGGCCCACATCTCCTACCAGGCAGCCAAACACCACTGCAAGCTCTCACTGAAGAAATAATACAAAGACAACCACAGCCAGGCAATATTTCAATGCAGGAATGCTATTACCTGCACAAATATCCTCTGCTTATCTGATGCCATGTAATTTGATGTAATATCTTCCCTGTTTTGTCTATTGACTTATGTAAAAAACTACAGAGACTTATCAATTTCCAGCATTTATAATAAACTCATTCAAAAGACAAATGTAACCTTTTCTTGTCCAGATCCATACTCACTAGTTGATCATAATTTTCTTGATCTCCACTGAGTTTACAGTCTCTGTGAAAGGGCAAATATGTTTAATTTTGATGGTTTTAATTTTCCATTCCAAGCAGTACTTCTCTCTGAACTGGGCTTTTTGTTTGGTTGGTACTTTTTTTTAGGGGGGTTCATCTCATCTGCAACTGCTGCTTAAATGTGGATCTCTGAGAAATGTCTTGTATTCAGGATAGTTGTTTGATTTTCCTGGCAAAGACAAGAAACAGTATTTTTTTTTTCCCTTGGGCTATTGATTCATGCCCCTTATTCAACAGTGTTCATCCAGAATTCATAAATTTTCATTTGAATGTCCAGTAAGTCCCTCCATAATATTTTTTTAATTTTTGCTCATCTGTTACAGAGACTATTGCTCGTTCATTGCTCATTCATTGAGGTTTTGGAATCAACATTAAATGGTCTTAAATACATTTCCTATTTGTACTTTCTACAGCACCTTCTTTCTTTATTTCATTGTTTCTTTTTCTTGCTACATTGCTTTATCATTCCACTCTTTCGGTTTGGGGTTTTTTCTCCTGTCCTCCTTGTTTCTTAATCTCCTGCCATTTCCATTCTTTGGTTTTCCTGGTGATTTTGGTGACCTTTCAAACCCTTCTAAATGATTTTTCAAAGTGGAAAACACTTTCTATTTCTTTTGCATGGGAGACCTTGGTAAGGTTCATCCTAGGACTGGGGTGTCACAAATGGTTTATAGTTTTTACTGACACAAGAAGTTTTTTTCAGCAGGCAAGCTCCAGACTTGATGGAAGTGTTTGGCCACTGAGATAACTTAATAATGTCTTAGACTTACTATTTCCTATTCCCTATTCCCCCTCCCCAGGACCTGGCCCATTCTCTTTGCTGACACCACTGTAGCCCTAACAGGTAGGGATGGATAGGACCCAGGTTCCTACAATGGAATCATTTATATGAAATCGTTGCTGCCTTTTGGAGAAGTGCAACAGCTGTCCCAAGGTAATCTTTGACTGTCTGAGACCTGACCAATCAGCCCCGTGCAATTTCTGCAGCCTGCTTGTTCTCCCAAGTCCCCTTATGGCCTCTGATTTCGTCTATAATTTTTAAATTTCTCTGTTGCATGTAGTAAAGTTAAAAGACTTAATAAATCTTCTGACAGCTCCTAAAAACACCAGCTTAGGCTCTGAACATTGAGGTATTTAATTTACTCATAAGTTTTCTGGCTCCTTTTCCATGCTTTCTTCTACACCCTTGTTAAACTAAGTTCCTTTAAAAATGCCTCAGCTAGAGAAATTCTTGCCTCTCCAGGCTCATACACAGCTTTCCATTGGTTGGGATAATTGGCAAGAGTTTTAACACATTCCTTATTTATAACTGCTAACAGTTTGTTAGGACAAATACCTAAAGCCTTTTTGAAAATCATTGATCTTTGAAATGTTTTTCTGTAATGATTAATACCCTGCAAACAGGAGAGCATATTTCAGTCTTATGAAATACTTCTGCCTGTATCTTCTTCTCTCAGTGTTTTTTTTTTTTTACTACACTGTGGTGGTGTAGAAAATATCTACCATAACCAATAAATGGCTGCAAATATTTCTACTGGTGGGGCTTCTCCCTCTGCCTGTTCTTCACTCTCCTGGTGACTTTTGGATATATGTGGCTGATTGCACTGGCAAGTGGGTAAAAGAAGATACAAGACTGCTTGGCTTCTTCCACATCTCAAGGCAGAGATTCTGCTTGCAGAGGGAAGAACCACAAGTACGGCCAGGGGTAGTGTCATGAGCATGTGGGAAAGATTTAACAGAGTTATGGGGGACACCTCTGTGTTATAGGGGACTGCTTGAAACATTGAGATGAAAACCAGCGAGAGGAGTAGGAAGGTGACAGTGTGTGTTAAAACTGCAGAAGGAGTATATTGGTGCATTAGGTAGAATATATAGGAAATTAGGCTTTGTTATTTCTGCTGTCACAGAACTTCTTAATCTAAACCAGAAAGGAATAAAATAATAGGACTAGCAAACACAAAATCAATAAAAATATGGGTGACTATGGCCTTGGAATCACCAGTTACATCAGAGCATCATGACTTTCTCCATAGTTTTTCCCTTATTTTTTTAAAGCTTTCCAAACCCGTCACGTCTTTTGAAAGCCAAATCAGTTCAATCTTGGAGCTGCCGGGCAGGCAAAGCTCTCGTCTGATTACAAGACTCATACTTTTCTCAAATTAGTGAGTATTTGAATTCAGTCAAGACTTAGATTGAGCTCATCTCTAGAAAATACATCAAACAGCCTGTGGAAAACACAGTTCCCACACCTCATATTTTTTAACTGCTCTGTCAGCTGAGAATATTGGGCTTTTTCCTGTTTTATACCATATTGCTGAGCAGCAGAGGGACAGTGGGTGCCAGTCTCTTCTCCCAGGTAACAAGAAATAGAGCAAAATGGCCTCAAATTGTGTTGGAGATATTAAGGTTGGATACTAGGAAAAATTTCTACACCAAAAGCATTGCCAAGTATTAGAACAAACTGCCCAGGAAGGTGGTGGAGTCACCGTACATAAAAGAGTGTGGGTGTGCCAGTTAGGGACATGGTTTAGTGGTAGATTTGGCAGTGCTGGGTTAATGGTTGGACTTGAAGATCTCAGAGGTCTTTTCCAACATAAACAGTTCCATGTTTCTATGAAAAAATCACCCACATATTAATGTTCATGCTTTAGTTCACATAATGTTAACTAAAGCATGAACATAGCATTTCAGCTACATTTTACATATTTACTGGAGTTTGAAGGTCCTATTAATTGTGATTATATCAAAACAGGAAGGAATTTAGGCTCAGTAGGTAAGATTTATCCAACCTAAAGGAGATCAATAGCTAAGGTAGCTTGGATAAACAGTACAGGAAGAAACAGATAGGTCTAGGGAAAAAGCAGTCTTAGACCCTTGAGACCAAACACTCCTTGGAGCTATCTCCTCTCCTGGTAGATAACAAAGGGAGCCTAAATGAATACATCAGACTTAAACAACAAACCTTTAGATATTTGAAATTTGAAGAGATTAAGTCCTTTAATTGGAATAAAATTTAGGGAACTGTAAAAGGAGATGATAGCTCACAATAAAGGTGAAAATGATGGAAATGGTTGACAAGACTTACTATATATTGCAAACAAGATGAAACAGTGCACCTCAAAGTATAGAGACCTCTGGTTAATACATGTAGTCATTTTGTCATGCCTCTAGAATCAGTTCTGAAAAAATTCACCATGAGTTGAAAGATACAAAAAGTCCTTATAGAAGTTATTGTTTTTCTTTTCCGTTGCCTCTTTCCCTTCTCCCTTTTCATTTTCCTATTTTATTTTAAAAACCTTTTTATGTTCTATTTATTTTTGGGTTTTTTTTTCCGTGCTTTTAAAATTATTTTTCTTTCTTTTTTCTTTTTTATTCTCTTTCCCTTTGTTTTTTTTCTTTTACCAGCACTGAAAGGAGCACCAAATGCACATTCCTCTTAGCATTTCAATGAATTCTGTGGGGGATGAATAGCAAGCGTATACATAACCACACACATATGTATGTATAAATTTACAAGCTACAATATCCAGACATTGTGAGGCTCTGCTAATAATTTTCTCAACCTTGCCCAGACTGTAGCTACATTTATGATCTGGAGATTTATTGATTTTAGTTATTTTATACCTCCCATAATAGGAAACTACCCTCTGGACCATTGACCTATTCTTGTTATAAATATACTTGAGCTTGCTCTCATCATAACACTATCCCAGGCATCTAAGGTGTTGTTATGAGGCAGTGGTGTTACAAGGAAGGTAACCATAACAGAGCTCTAAAGAAAATAATTTAACTCTTCCAAATGAGTTTTCTTTTGCACCCATTAGCTGTTGGCACAGACTATGCTCTGCCACGTATGTCAGGGCCCAGATTCATCACAGGAGCAGAATTCTAGGTGTTTTGGTAGCACAAATAATGCATAACGAAATTTGCAGTTTATAATAATGATACAAACAGGACAAATCCATGATGCCATTCAGCAGCTTGCATCTGAGAGACTTCTCTAAAGCTGCATGGACCTCCAGTTTACAATGGCTTGCATAAAAAAGCAATTTGGAGCTCATCCTTTGGCCAAACTGCTCCAAAATCTGAGCTCTTAGAGGTAGTCAATGCTTGTTCTTGGTTTGGTTAATGGTATAGCCATGGAAAACGTCAGTTCTTTCCATCTTTGAACAGCAACACTGAAAATGATTGCTGGTTTTCAGTACAGATAGTACATGAAAACCACAGGTTATGCTGAATCCTGTGCTGTACTGGGTCGAATGGTGAAGTGTAAATAGCATCCACACTCCTGACAGGGTCACCTCTGTCTATGAAGAGCAGGTGTAGGTGGTCAAGAATATCAAGGGCCCAGAAGTTACTTGGTTGTCCACATAAAATGTTAAAGTTCAAGATTTGGAGCAGTAGACAATTATGAACACCAAGTAATTTTATGACTAGCCTATGTAAGAGGTGATGTTGGAAGGCCGTTATTTTTTGGCTGTGCTTAGAAGCTGATTGAAGCCCCACATGATTGAAGTGGGAAATTTATCCTTCAGACCAATTATATTTTTGTAACTGAAGCTAAAGGCCATGGCTAGGAGGGTCAGTGTGACCAGGTCAATACCAAAGATGCCTCAGAACCCAGCATGGAGCCTCTGACACAGCTGCAGCTGCTCAAGCATCAGCACCAGTGAGTCACAGGCTACCCAAGAGAAAATAATGACTTAGATACTGACATTCTCATTCTACATTGATAGTATGGGCACTGTTTGAAGTATTTTTCTGTTCTACATCCCAGTTTTTCACAACTTTGAGCAACAGCTCTTCACCCTTGTTAAAAGAGCTCTCACTGCTGGTTAGTTGTCAATATATATTCATCATATCCATGTCTTGTTGCTTCACCTTTCTAATTGTCTTCTGCAATAACACATAAAAATTAAACTTCTGTGCCATCAGAGTCAAAACTAGAACAACATCCAGAAGAAATGGAAATTAGTCCTGCTAAATGGGAATGTGGAGCATTCTCTATTTTTCCTCATAAATTTTTCCCCTTCCGTTAAACAAAATAAGAAGAAAGAAGGAATTCTTAGCAGTACAGTTTCAACATGTAAATAGAAAGGATTATAAGGACAGGGAAGAAAATAAGTTAATTGTTTGGGATAAGTTTTAAGAAGTGAATTGACCCAGATTCCAATCTTGGCTCAGAATGCAAGAGTACAGTTGAGGGGTCACCATTTGTAGCAGTGTGGAAATTTGGAATTGTAAAAAATTAAATCCTTTGAGTTTGCTGAGTTTTCTGCTATTTCTTTTTTCCACTGAGTGATATTTATATATTTTCAGAAGCAAATTTAAACCTATCCAGCATCCTTCTGAGTACAAAGTGTAGAAAGTCTACTCATCCACCACCAGACTCAAGTCCTCCCAAGACACTGTGATGCTGCTTCCAAGATACTTAAGAAAAATCCGTGTAGTCATTTAATTTATTTTAGGATGTGTTAAAATAGCAGAGGTAAAACAAATATTATCCTTGGCAGCTACACAGACTAGGGCATTATCATCATCCATGGATGGAATTATTCTGGTACTGATTCAATGTATTCATGGTTTAAAAATCTAATTGAATAACTCAGTGTAGAGCTACTTGCAGGAAAGGCAAAAACCCCTTATGTTTTAGCAGATGGAACTCAGAAGAGCATCAGAGCAGATTCTGTCATGTTCTTAAGTGTAAAAGTATGGGATATAAATATAATTATATATATGTGACTCTACTTCTTCCTTAAGTAAGGTTAGAAATAAAAATATATTTGAATTATATTAGCATGAAATTTGAAAGACTTAGTCCAAAATGGAAGTTAAGAGAACAAATAACCACATCAGTTCTCCCCTGAAAAATTTGCCTATACTTGGTATTATTGTTATTTCCAAATTGAGACCTTTGGAATTTCTGTAATGTTATTAAAACATATCCAAATCTTGAAAGATTGACATTTTAGATTTATTTCATCTTCCTTTGGGTTTTGTTTGAAATAGCTTTTTGATTTAGCCAATTAAAGTATACTGAATGGTTAAATATATTAAGAGAAGTAATTGAAATCTGACATTTTATTGTTTGCACTCTTCCAAAAATACATGAGCCATTTTTACTTGAAAAGCGCAAAGAGGGTTTGAGAGCATGCTTTAAAAGAATACCATCCATTTATGTCTGGCTGAAAACAAGCTTATACCAGACATAATCTGAAAATAAATGTTATTGTGGGGCTCAAATATTCTCATGCTTATTTGTAAGATATGCAAAAAAAAAAAAATCTGAAGAGATTTAAATTACATAGGGGACCCTCGCATAAATTTTCCCAGTGAGTTTGTGAAAAAATTTCCATAAAGCATTAAGCAGGAGAGAAAAATCTTTATTGCTAATTTAAACATGAATAGGGGATGGCTGGTATCTCCCGAGGGTACATTGAGGGATGAAGATGGTAAGGTGTGAGCATTACGGTTACCTTAAGAACAATGCAAGAACTGTGCCCTGGTATGATGGAACCAGGCTGGGAAGGAGCCAAGCTCCTGGTGGTCACAGCATGTGGACCTGGACATGCTGCATGGTGTCCCCCAAGAGCTGCCTGCTCTGCTCCCCCAGCACAATCCCCCAGCATTGTGCATTTCTCCATCAAACGGAGGATGAACCTTCCTGTCCTTCCTCCCACCCACATTTTAACAAACTTTTGAAAATCCATGCTCATATTTAACCTTTTGGATGCAATACTAAAACAATTTGTGGCCCTGCCAAAGGCCAGATCAACAGCACCCATGGATGAGCAACAGAGTAAAAATCAGAACACTTTTTTCCTAGCTCTTATTTAGCCTAAATTGACGATGTTACTGTGAGCTTCCTATGGGTGTCTGTGGAGATCTCCATAACCCAAACCTCAGCCAACTTCTAGTTTCTAGCTCTTGTGGCTGCAAGGAAAGACAGAACACTTGAATCGCTATTTTGGATGCATATGCAAAAGCTTCTTAGTTATTATCCCCTTCCAGACCCATAATTTGTCTTAATCAAATGGTTTTGAGTATTTGATTGGAGTTTGGTGATTGTTTTAAACATTATATTTAATAAAATTATTTTATATTTAAGCATACATAGCCTTCCTATAGATGAGACAAAGCATGTTGTTCACCCTAGATTCTTCTGAGCTTAGCAATTAATTTGGAGTTCAATGCCAAAACTGGGAAGAACTGAAAGAAGATAAAATTACCTTGCAGGAGATACCAACTCATCAGCTTTTCTTGCAAGACTTCCTGAGCCCATCTAAATGCATCTGAAGCCAGTTACTGTTCAGCTAAAGAGTCCCAGGAAAATCAAGGGAAGCTGTACAGCTAGGATTTGGTTTGGCACACATCCCTGCTCTCACAGAGTATCCAGTGAGGTTTGGCTCTCTCTGTAATGCTGGACCCCGACCAGATCTGTATTGCAGCTCAACAAAACATCGCTCCAATGTTATTTGGTAAAAACCACTGAAAGATAAAAGGCAGAAAATAAATGATTAGCATGTTTCTAGTCCACTTTGTGTACTTCTCAAGCCAGGCTGTTGATTTACATCTGTTCTTTCAAGCAGTTTTTCTTGCATTGGACCATCCTTTGCTAGTATCCCATGCAGCTGAAACTAGAACAAAATAAACAAGTTGTAATGCAGAACTAGGACACTAGGTGGTCTCTAACTGGACACGCAGGGCCTAGGATAGGCCAAAGGCAATTAGTGCAATGTAATCATCTACACAAGGGCCCAGATTCATTAAAGATGTGTTAGAGCACACATCCATGGCCATCTGTTTCTGTTTTGCCAGCACACTTGATTGGCCATCACAAGCATTGCCATGTGTGCTGAAGCATTGTTGAGCAGGACATCTGGCAATAACCAATACCGCTGTTAAAAAAACATGATAACAACAGAGGCATTAAAGCAAATATATGTACAATAATTTCATTGTTGAAACCTCTACCAAGGCAGACCTGTTGTCCAACAAAATGAACATTGAAAATGGTCCTTTCCTAAATTTTTGCCTTACTAGGCATGCCAACACATCAACAGGAAGATGGTTCCGTGGAATGTCTTTTTTTCCTTTAGTCGTGGCTTTTGACATTGCTCAGAAGGCAATCAAAAAAAATTAAAGCATTTACAAGGGAATAAAAAGCATTAAAGCAAGCCTGAACTTTTGAATAATTTTCCTGTATAAAATAGAAAAGAACATATTCATGCCATATGTTGCCAGAGCATAGAAAAACTGCATTCTACAAATGGAATTGAAAAATCAAAACATCTGAATCTTTATCTTGGCAAAATAAAGAATAAATGTTAAAGGAACCTAATGATCTTTTGGGAGTGAGAAAAGTTGCTCTCACTGAAAATTAATGGAATCCTTCCAACTTTACAATGATGTAACTTCAAGCAGAATTTCACCAAAGTTTAGTCAGCAAGTAAACAAATGAATCTATTTACAGCTGCCTTTTGCCATAGATATAAACTTAGTGAATACGTCACTGATTTTCCAGTTCATGTTTTGAGGATAACTTTTAATGAACAATGAGGTATGTCACGTTGAAAAAGGAACATAGCTTGGAAAAAGCAGGATCTCCTCAGTCCTCCTATGTTCTTGATTCCTGTGTCACTTTATTTTCTTTTTCCCCACATAGTTTAAGCCATTCCAGAATAGCCAAGCAGCTACAAGAAGACAGATGAAAAGATGGACAAGAGATATGTCTGTCCTTAGAAACTGTGCTATGTTTAACATCCTTAAGCAAACACAGCTGACATGCTCACAGTTTGTTTATGCATTTCAGCATTTGCCACAGAAACTAATGTTCCTTGATCTCACTTCTTACATTGTAGTATGTAACAAAAAGATAAAATTCAAGATATGCGTGCACACTCCTGACATCTCCAAGCCATGGCACAGGGGCAAAGTAAATATTGCCAAAAAAAATCTTTTTTTTCCTTCCTTTTTCTTTTGTGAGGCCATCATAGTATCTTTCAACAAGTTACTTAAAAGTGTAAATCCTGAGGCTGCAGGGCTAAGGACTTGCCTCTATGTGCTGACCAGCTTCATTGGACTATGATGTTTTACCCAAAATTTCTGTTATACAGGACTCAAAGAGAAAGGAATTTTCTGCTTTTACATATTGTTAAAATACAGAAATGCAAGGTTTCCACCCTATTTCTTCCAAAGAGTGCAAGAAGAGCTTGAGCCCTGTCTGTTCCTTCCCTCAATGCTTGAGAATGGTCCATTTAATTTGCAAATAGTGACATAGTTTTAGATGCTGTTACCTGTTGGCAGCCACCCACGAGGAAGGCTTAAAGGAAGGAAAAGGGACAAGAACCATATACTTTTGCTTATTAACTCATGGTGATGGAAGAGAGGGAACAGAGCTTCCTTATATTTACTGTCAGAGAGCGTTATCTTTATCATACACATACACTGCTGCTGGTCCTCTCTACCATTAAAAAAATCCTTTCATTTCACACCAGATTAGCGAGAGACCAGATTTTGCACAAGTGCCAGGCTAAGTTACTCTCTCTTCTCAGATATGCTGGCTGGGTTTTCTTGAGGATATGTCCAAGCAGTTCTGCCAGATCTCTGCTGAAAAAAACAGTTTACATCCGCACTACCACTCCAGGGCAAGAGGACCTCAGCATGAGCCATTCTCTCCTCTGTGTTGTGGTTGATTTTTGCAGAAGATGTTTTGGTTTGTTCCACAGTTAAGCCCCAGAGCAAACCACAGGTTTTGCAGGGACCTTGGAATTAGAAGAGAGCAGAAACAAAGCTGATGGAGCTGTCTCACCCACTTTGAACTATCCCAGCTGCTTGGACCTGGCCTGGCCTTGTTACTACTTTACAAACCCTGGCAGAAGGATTAGGCAGAGTTGCTTTTACTGGCAAGAGTCAGATAAGGTTGAGAGAGAACATTACCAATGCATGATGAAAAATGAAGATGGATGGTCACGTTAAAAATACAGTGGTCACAACATAACTCTTAATAACCTCAGTGAAAGTGATCACATTTCCCCTATAATCACCTCTGCTGCCTGAGCATCTGTATCACTCATTTTTTTCCCCGGTGGTTGAAGGCCCAAGTAGCTGGGACCAATATCCAGCCTTTGCTGAGAACTGCTGTACATGTGTCAGCTCAGCTGATTACAGGTTGGATCCACCATTTTAGCAGCCAGGAATATTTGCTTTAGAAACAATTATTTGCTACTGAAGTAAATGGTCTGCCATGGTATTTATTTCCAGATCAAACTCACATCAGCTGGAAATGCCAGGCTCTCTGACCTGTTGTTCTGACTGAAGTGTCCCTCCAACTCTTCTGGAAAGGCACAAACAGAGGCAAACAGACATCCTTCTTCTCCCCCATTGGATCTTCTGCATGGCTGAGGTTCCCATATGATTTCTAGTATTGAGTTCTCACATCTTTTTTTGTACTGAGTTTTGGATCCAGGCCTCTAGTCTTCCTGCAGCTGTAAAAACAGCAGCAACTTGGTGGTAAATTTTGTCAGAAGGATTATGAAATTCATTGATAAATGTCCCTGTATAGTGTGTCAAAAGTATAATCGAATGGGGAAAAATATTCTTACTCCAAAAAGAGTTTTTAAAAAATGTTCTGTAGACTGAACCCCTATTCTCTCATTTTTTGTTGCCCAAGGAACCAATTTTGATTATATTCATATCTCTTTTGTCATTTGTTTGTCGGACCAGGTCTGGTGGTGGCTGATGGATCTGTTTTTATGACATTGGGAAGTCCAGAGTCCAGAGGTGTGAGGTGGGAGTTCTGGCACTGTGGTCAAACAAAGAGGGGGAAATACATTCAAAAGGTTAATGTAGAAGTTTGAGAGAGTAATAAGTTTGAGAGATACAAAGGGGAATTTTCCCTTCTCCCTAAGTAACCTACATTTATCATGGTCCTTGGGATGATAAACAGCCCTGGCCAAACGATTGTATCCTTTCTCCTTTGTTACTAAGGCATCGGTATTTTGCCGTATTTGTGACCAGCAGTAGTTGATTTAAAAAAAAATAAAAATTGAAATAAAAAAACCAAAACTCCTTAATCTTTAATATATGGAATCTGTCTGTGCCTGCCACTGAAGTGGGAAGAACAGATTGAGAATATTTCTCTGCATGGAGGAAGAACAGTAGCTTTCTCAGTATGTTGCCAGACTAGAACCTAGAAAAACTCTTATGTTCAACAGCACATTCAAGAAAATATAGTTTTTTGCTTATCCGTTTTTTAGAATTTTTTTTAGATTATCAGATATGGCTTAAGTCTGATACCATTGACTTCAAAAAGAGCAGAAAGAATCCACTGGTGAGTTCTGCAAACCTCACCCTTAACTGTCATCAAGAAGGGAAAGTGCAGCCCTAGGAGAGCAGCAGGTTGGATGCAGTGGTGAGTCAGAAGCATTGCAGCAGCAGGGTCTGGTACCATGCACACATTAAAGATGCCAACAAATTCTCAGAGTAAACTAGGAATAACTAAGAATTCTTAGTTGGGAAAGAGAGATCAAGGACTCAGGAGCAGCTCGTATTATGCAGAATGGAAATATGCAGTTGTGGAAACAAGCTGCTGACTTTTTATTGCAGGCAGCTAAATTAAACAGTGGAAAAAGAAAAAGAAGTGGCCACTCTATGACTCTGGAATTTTTTCCTCAGCTGACTCTGCTCCTCATGAATGGCAGCAGCAATGTTTTGGTGGGTAACTGGGATGCCCTGGGACAGGATGAAGGGGCCTATCAGGGGTTACAGCAGCTGGTGGTCACCAGGGCTCCTAGGATCCCAATTGCTTCCTTCCCAGTGGAACAGTTGGACACACGTGGACCATCAGCCCTCTTTCAGTGTTTTTTCTCCCCTTGACTTTTAGTGATGTGGTACATACACTGGGCTTCTCATCTAGGTGAGGAGCTTTATATACTCCGTGGAGCATCAGGATGGTTGGAGACCTCTGTTTGTCATAAGTCCACTCCCCCTGTGGTGGCAGCAGACACAGTAGCACCCAGTTGGTCCCCCACTCACTGTATGAAAGATAACAGCTCCTGCTCTACTCATTGTCCACTGATTCAGATGTCTCCTTGGGGAAAATGGTTATGGCAATGCAGGATTTCCCCACAGGAAGGGGAGGCTAAAGGACAGGCTGGCAGACTTAACCCTGCATGTATATACTGTTCAGTCCTTGGGAGAGAGGTCTCCTACAGTAGGATAGATACTTCATCTTTGTCTTCAACTGCAGGACAGATGGAGAATCCTGAGGAAGTGCTTCAAAGAAGCCAAGCACAGATCTTTCCCTATTCCATCCTACACATTAGATAATCTGACCATTATATACTGCCTCCCACCTCTGGTTTCCTCTCAAACAAGTGTGATCCAGGCAAATAAAGCTTGGAGCAGGTATTTGGATCAATATGGATTGCAGAGTCCAGCCCAATGTCTCATTTCTTTGATACATTATCATGTGTTGTACACCTATAATGATCCTCAGATGATTTACTGAACCATGAAACTTACCAAGTGAAAACCATGAGAATTTAGAAAGAAAATAATCAAAATTTTCTTCAGAAAAGTATTCTTCTAGAGCTGTATTAAGTTATGTTTGTGAATTGTCACTGAATACAATGAATTGTCATTAATATCAATGGGGCTTTTGATGGGATGAAGGGACAAACACTACAGAATGTGCAAGCTGATCCAATATTTCACAAAACACAATTCAGTCTGGTCCTCAGTTGTACCAACTATGATGGAGGACATTATGGGATGTCCCCTGTCTCAGCTGCTTCTAAGTGTTCCCTGCAGGTCTGGGGAGTCATGCTGCTCACAACTGTCAGTGTTTCTATGCAGGAGGTGCATCAGAAACTGAGATTCCATTACAAGCCATTTATCCATGAGTCCTCTGAACTGAATTGTTATTTCTGTACCCTTCCTACTTCACTTATGAAGCCCCTAAAAGAGAAGTCAGAAGCCCTTTGTCACCTCCTCCAGGAGGCATATTCCCATCCCACCCAGCAAGCTGCTGCCAATCTCGACGCCTACCCCCATGTACAACGGGTGTTTTTTACAAATGTTGTCCAACTTATCTTTTGATAGCTAGAGCCCTGCTTTGCGTACTGCAAATGCTTAAGAAAATGTATTAACCTCAGATCTGTAACTTCACAAAGCCTCTTTATAGTTAGTATGCTCCACAGAAACCTTAGCCTGTAGTACTTAACATCTGTGATTCAGGGTGTCAAAGTGTTAATCGGCTGGCATGATCAAGATTAAACAAGTAGATTATTTTGATATTCTCCAGTAATATATTAAAAGTGAAATCTGATCTGCTGGCCCTTGAGGTTCAAATCTCAGCACATGCAATTATACAAGGAGTTCCCTGTAAAAGTGATCTGGAGAACTGAAAAAAGTGAGTCCTTCCCAGATGTGGTCTTAGCAGTGGACCATACTACATGACATCAATGAGTTAAACTAAGGAAACTAGTGAAGGCAAACATGTTGGTTTTAAGTTTCAGATGAGGTTTTTGCTTATGCCCACCTCAGGAAATGAATATTGCATTCATAAATTGTTTTTCTTATCCAGGAGATGAACCTTAACATTTTCATTCAGCCCCAGAGTATTAGATTTCTTTAACACTTTGCCACATTAAAAGATGTTTTCCATCTGAATCTGATGATGCAATATCTGAAGAAAAAGTTGGCTGAGTGGCATTCCATAACAAGCAATAAAAGTTTATGATGCACAGAGTAAGATAATTGGCACAAAATGAATTGAATGCTTCCTCATGGATAATATTTGATAAGATATAGCATGTGTAGCTATCATAACATTTCAATCAACCCACGACTGCTACTTTAGACTGTATTTATTTTATTGTCTCTATAATGGATTTTACAGTGCCAAAAATTGGTCTGACTTCACTGGAAAGGTGAAAAATCAGTGTGTTGTTTTCCCTGGTGAACTTATTTCCCACTGAAATCCCTTTCTCTTCTTTTCGTCTCATTTTTTTTCAACCCAGCTCCTTGCCATAAGCTGTTGACATATGATTTGTTGAAAGTCGAAGCTAGTGGACAACAGTGTTTTATTTTTTCCCTCCATTCTGGCATTATATTTGCATAGGGGCTTTTACAAGGTTAATTAAACTATAATGGGGAAATCATTCATGGACAATGTGCTTTCCCAGTTTCCAGATTTTAAAAACCTCACACCTGTTTTTCTTAGGTTTTTGTGCTACGTCAGCCTATAAATCCTCCTGTATTTCCCAGTGTAGTTTCTTATGAAATAAAACTTTTTTCCCTCCATTTGCTCAACTGTTTTCAATACTTGCAGTCAAGCCTGAAGTTGTCAATCAAGGAACAGCTTATCAGTCTGAGCTTTTCCTTTTCAAGCTTATACTCAGTGACTTTTGAGACCTGTCAACACCCAGTTGATTTTAGCCTTAACAATAAAGTCACACTCTATCTCCCACCTAGTAGCTTTAGATTAAATTCTGATGTCATATACGTCATATTTACATAGTTAAAACTCATAACAAAGCAACCCACAGGCAATAGGATGTAATAACCATGCAACAGAGCCATTTCCTGTCCCCTTTTTTCTCTCACACTATGTTTCGTGTAGTTTATTGGATGTGAATGTTTTGAAAATGAAAATCGTCTGGGAGAAAACTGCTAGCCAGGCGTGAGGTTTAGAAGAATTCAACTAAAAGAATATATAGAGTTGTAAATGCATGGCCACCTCTGGTATTGTAAAATAGAAACTCTTTCAATATTCCTTTCATTTCCACGAGAAGAATAGATGGGAGGCCACAATTATGTGCTCCAGCAGTCGATTTTTAATATCTTTAATTCTGCTCATATTAAAGGAAAACAATTAACTTGGAGTCAGAAAGCCTTAAACACCAAAAGTTTTACAGTTTTCATTTTAAAGCACAAAGGACTTACTTCAAATACAATGCAACGGGAACTTTAACCACGGGCTATGTTTAAAAGACAAATCCACCATGGTACTTTAAACAATCAATTAAGGCAAGTTTAACAATTTTTTTCAGCCTCGCAAAACAGCCCTATTAAAAGTAAGAAAATAAAAGCCATTATGTGCTTCTTTCTCTCTCTTTCTCTCTCTCTGTCTCTCTCTCCTCTTTCCCTCTCACACACAGAGTATTCTTTAACTATTATTCTTTAAGTCATATCAAGAGATTCTGTCTTATCTAAACATAAAGAAAAGAGCAAACCTTAAAGGTATGTGAACTTTAAGTAGAGCAATGCAGTACTTTCTGTAAACTGTTTTTCCAAACCGAACAATTGAAATGGTGCCACTAATTTGATTATGATAACACTGTGTTTGAAAGCAAAATATCCCTTCAAACTGCTTATTCAGAGAGGTTTGATTTTCACTACGTTGATTTAGTTTAGAATTTGAATCTGATGCCCAAATAAGAGACTATAAAGAGTGAAGGAAAAAAGCATCAGTTTCTACCAGAAGGCCAAAGAGTCTTCCCTTCTGATAGGAAAACCCAGTGACTCTTCCCTTATACCCTTGTGGTACCCTTCTCCATGATGTTCCAGCATGGAAATGAATGGTCTCTTAACGTTGAAGAGGGCCACTCCAGGGGATCCAGTTGCTAAAAGCTTACATGTAGGTTGGACTTAAATGCACATGTCTGTTTGCATCGTGCAGGGCTTGCATCACCGTCTGTGTGCAGTGGGCTTGCCCAGATGTATGGCCGGCATCCAGATCCTACAAACCTCGCTGCTTCTGTTTTCTTTGCTGCCGTGACTTCTCCTATTGTCCCAGCAGCTTTCTTTTCTACAAGGTCCTGGCTAGCAGAGGTTAAATTAAACTGATTTTGGGGCCAGAAAGCTCTCCATGGACTTGAGAGAACAGTTTCATTTGTGCTGAGTTCCCCAGTTCTTGCTCGATAAATAATGGTCCATTTCAAAATGAATCATGTGTCAAAGCCCTGGCTTTCTAGCTAGTTCTGAGTGCTTTATTCCTCAGCAATTGGCAGCCTGAATTCCTCAGAAGGGACAGCTTGTTACACAGCAGGCCCCACAGAAAGAAGTCTGTCTGGATGACTCTACCTTAGACATCAAATGTGAGCTGTTTGTGCTGGGAACTGCAGAAAATGGGAATGTTTGGGGTATAATTAGGAGTGACATTTGTGAGACACCCTTTGGCATGATTGGAGGACTTCTGCTGAAGTATTGAGTCTGGTCTTGGATGCAGCACTTCAAAATTATTTGAAGGGAGGGATTCAGAGAAAGACTATAAGAATAAGCAGATATTAAAAAACAAGGGGAGAGAAAAAACTTCTTAATGCTTAGCCAAAAAAAAAAAATGGGATGAGAAATGGTAATAGGCTTTGAAGGCTTTGAAGGACATCTGCCAAAAGAAAAACCTATTCTTGTTTTTTTCACCTCTGTTTAGATGTGACAAGCAGTAACATACTTAAATTGGAGCAGAGAAGAGTGAGGCTAGGCAATAGGAAAACCCACAAGGATCTTTAAACACTGAAAGGTGTTTCTGAAGGAAGTTGTGCAATTTCTAGTACTGGCAGCATTTGTAAGAAGAAATGCATCTGTCCAATAGAGTTTCAGTACAGAAGATCGTGTCTGGAGTCAAGAAGATGGATAACGTCCTCCCACAGCTTCTCACACCTTTGCTATCTCTAAGTCTTTGCTTGGCCTTTGTCTCTCTTCCTGACTAACTCCCTATCAACACCTGTTCCTCCTCCTAAGCCATCCTGCTCAGCCCCACCGACCCTCCGAAGGTGAAGTTAATTGTCAGCAGGCAGTAACACTCATTGGAAAGAGCTACCTCTATTCCCCCAGCTCCTTCTGGTGTTTCCTGACAGGAGCTTACAACAGCAGGGAACAGAATGACCAACAGCAGTAGCAGAGAAGGAAACTCACCCAAGGTCAATCTCCTGGTCAGCAGCTCTGCAGTTATCTTGGGCCTCCTGTGCCCATAGACTTGTGAATCCAGTGGATCATGTTATGTCTGTCAGTCAACTGGCCTTCAGTCCCAGGGCTTGGCTATCTCTACAGAAGGAAAAAATATATGGGTATAGTTAACATGTGTAACTCTAATGCATAACATATGTAGCCATGTATGTAGCCAGAAGGTGTTCATTGTGCTTGCTGGAGTGATGATTGCCTCAGCTTGCACCACATTTTTTTGTGCCACTGCTGCATTTCCTCCATCAGTTGCCTGTTTGGCCACAGAGCATGAGAGCTTCTTTCTTCCCACATATGAAACAACTGGTCTCATGCCAACATCAAACCCACTGTGGACCTCCCTGTACCACAGGAGACTTCAGGATGTCACGCAGCCAGTCTGACATTCAGACTTGCTGAGCTCTTGCTGAGCTTTTGCACAGTGCGCTGAAATCAGCAAGAACAACAGATGTTCAGCAACTTTGGAAAGCAAGCCAAGAGCATTTTCTGAGGTTGGTCTGATGGCAGAAGGATCCTATTCTGTGAATGTGTTTTTAAGTCTAAGTTGTAGACTCCTTGCTCCTCAAATGGACATGCCATGTACACTGAAATTGCAATCTAAGTTTCCTGACTGCTTTATTTCATAAGCAAGGAGGTTGATATGAAGCCTTCAGAGAAAATATGAAGCCTACATAATGAAAGACTTGACTGGGTTGACATAGACTGCTTAGGCCTGCAGCAGGCAAATTTTTATGGGGGATGGGGTTTTTCTTTCATCGAAATTATGTGTTCCCATAGAAATACATGAGCTGTTGCTATTTAGAGAAGCAGGAGCCCCCTGAGCAGCCTCTGTGTCCAGACTTGTCACGGGCTGACATTAATGGAAGTGGGGTGCAGGACCTGGTGCCTCTCACAGACTCCCCTTTCACAATACTGTGGTTCTCACCTACAGACCTTGTACCAATCCTGCTGTATGTCAGCCACAGCATGCTGGGGACAACCTTGGCTCTGGGGTGGATGTTGTTGACTACCTGGTGTAAGCTACCCACAGGATCCCAAATCCTTAAGGACTCAGTGGGAGAACCTTTCAGCTAACCTGAAGTAGCATATGTATATATGTGAGAAACAGCTACTTGCCTTCTTGGTTTTTGAGCTTTGGAGCTGGCAAAATAGCTGAGCAAGAGCTCATGTTAATACCTTGTGTATTTCAGTCCATAATGGCAATCAGCCTTCTCAACTTTACACACAGAATGATGCTGAGGAATGAAGTCCCTGTTGCCATCTCAGCTAACAGTGATTCAGGTGTACAAGGGCTTGTGTCCAGCAGGGGTAGGACACTGGCCATATCTCTGCAGACTTTACCCTCAGCTCTCAAAAGCCTTCCATACTGCCTTCTCTTCTTACTAAGCTTTGTCACAACATTTCAGAGAAAGTGTACGTTTCTTCTCTTCTTTCCTTGCCTTCTTGTTTATTTAATCAGAACATTTCCTCACCTCATCTACCAAGATTTTAATTTGTCTCTGACAGAGGCGCTTTCTTTCAACATATAGGTCATTTGTACTGTGGCTGAGAACTACTGTTCTTTAAATATTAAAGGTAGGTGTTATTAAGAATAATAAACCCTTAAGGCTTTATGTCTCCAGGAGTCATGAGTTGGGAGATCCATGCTTGCAGGAAATATTGGGAAAAGGATGCTGGACATGAAACAGATCTCTACATTTTGTACCATGAGTGTTGCATCATATATTAGGCTTTCTGATTCCTTGGAGAATGAGGTGTAGTGTGCACAGTATGGAAAGGAGACATTGCACATGAGAAGTTTATGATGATTACAAGGGCAGAAACCAGAGTGCAGTATGAATTTCCTTCAGATAATCTACCAGGCAGTCTAGTAAGGAAGAAATACAGGGTTAATAAACTGAGTTAAAAGACAGGAGTAACTTAAACAGTTGGAAGAACAAAGCAGATTCACATTCAACATGCCCAGTTTGCCTATATCAGACGTGCAAGTAATAAAATGATCAGGACAACAGAATAGCCTCAGATATGGCACACTGTTACACCAATCAACCCTCTGCATCACATTATTCAGTATTTATGAAAATAAATGTGAAACAATGGTAAAATTCAGTCATTAGAAATGACCTGTCAATTGCTTCTACCATTGTTTTCATTACATCCCANCTGCCCAGTTTGTCTATATCAGACATGCAAGTGATAAAATGATCAAGACAACTGAATAGCCTCAGATATGGCAGTTACACCAATCAACTCTCTGCATCACATTATTGAATATTTATGAAAATAAATGTGAAACAATGGTAAAATTCAGTTGTTATAAATGACCTGTCAATTGCTTCTACCATTGTTTTCATTACATCCCATGAAACAAAGAACATTTGGAGTCCGGGCCTCTGCTTCATTTTCATTTTGTCTGAAGCCTGTGCTATGTTTTTGCAAATTTCTCAAGATGAAAGTAAATAGTAGTTGGTTCCACAGCCAGCATCTTCCAGCACACTCATTGGAGTGAACTCTCTCTTCTCAGAAGAGCATTTCTTTCTCTGTTGTAGGCCCAAGGACATTCTCCTGTCATCAGTTATGTCAGACAAGTCCTGGGTTTTTTTCAGCTAGGACCTAGGCTCACAGACATGCTATAAAACAGCAAAGCAAATGGTTGCAAGCCAGAATTGACGCTAAAGTTCTATCTCTCTACTAAAGCCAGTCAGATCTAAAGACCTCACTTCATATCATCAGCATTTATCACGAATCTAGAATTCACACATAAGACTATATGAGATTAGCATGTTTTTTCTCTACACTTTGGGTAGAAGATATCAGTGGTTACAATGAGGTAATGACTGGCCAACGCTGATTTTCCAGTGACCTGTAAGGACGCTTGCTCTTGATCTCAATTCAGCACTCCTGCTGCTATGTTTTCTTACCCTTTTTTAACTTACAGTCTTGGACTGGCTCCCACATATCCACACTTAATTCTCTTAGACTACATGTAGAAAATTCTGTATCCTTTCTGCAAGAGCTTTTTTGTTTCTAAATTACATTCTAATCTTCAACATGTTTTACTCTCTTTTTTGTTCACTTCCTTTCTCCCCTCAATAATTTAGCTTTCTCTACAGAACACACACATCTCAACAGACACATTCAGCCTTCATTTCCACCTTGGACTTTCTGCACTTGTTATGCTCTTCCACCCCTTGCCTTTGTCTGGGAGGTTCCTCTCTCCTTCACTATGCCTGTTCAGGGCCACAAAAGGCAACCTCTGACCAGTATCAGCTCCTCCATACCTGTTCTTTCACTATAAAACATCCCATCCCTCCTACTTTCCAGAGCAAAGGATAAAAAACAAAGTAATAAATCATGTCCTTGACTTGGGATTTTCTCCCTCTTTGATCGTGGCACCTTCCAATCTCCTTTAATCATATCCCTACCTCCTCCATATGTCATTTCATAGTCAAACAAAATATGCAGTGTATAATCACAGAATCATAGAATGGTTGTTTAGAAGGGACCTTAAAATCATCTAGTCCAAACCACAGTGTAATTGGCAGGGACACCTTCCACCTAGACCACGTTGCTAAAATGCACCTTTTCCTTGCTTCCTGCTTTTGACAGCTTCCTTGCTCTCAGAATTTAAATTGCCAGAACTCTCTCTTAATGTCTGAATATAATTTTTCTTTGTTCCCCTCTTGGCTTCAAAAGTTTTGGTTGTGCTTCTGCCCGTTACCTATGCAATTTATCTTACAACTTAAAATAAGACTGATATGAATGAAGACCTGGGCAACTGCGATCAAGTGGGAAAAAGATAATTTGAGGAAAATAATGCCACAGACTTTTAGAAACATTTGAGGGAAAAAAGTTTCTTTGCTTTTTACATATCTCTTCCTTCCAAAGACAGCTGCAAAAGACAGCTGCAAAGACAATGGAGTTTTCTTGTTTGTTTCCCTGGCTCAAATGGTCGATTTATATAGCAACCTGAAAAAAGTTCATCTTGGCTCTAGATATATTCTGTTGTCACCTGCTGTTATCTCCGGAGATAAACCAGTGACACAAGCACAGCTCTGAACACAAGCGGAGTCTGAACATAAATCAGACTACGCCCAACAGTCCCAAAATCTGTTTTCCCCCATCTTGGGGTCCCACTGGCATCCCCAGCACAGGCAATGCATGGGTTTAAACAAAACCAGGAGGGTTGGAGCCAGCCTGGATATTTCAAGTACCTGTTCATATTGCCTTGTCCAAGCTCATTGTCCTTCTTAATTGCCATCATATGTTTCTATGTGCAATGTGACTGAAAGATAGCTTTATATCCCTTCTGATATTTGCTTATGCTGCATCACAGTATGTACAGCAGAAGTCCATCACAGCTGCATAAAAGTGGAAGCAAAGTGTTCAGAAACAAGCACAATCAGTAGCTTGGACTAATTTTCATGAACAATTATATTTCAGTTGTGTGTTTCATGAAGAAAAGCAGTTAAAATGAGCTCTCTACTTCTATTTATATTAACTATAGAATTTTCCCTGCTGCAATTGTGTATCTTCATTTAACTGTTGTTTTGTTAAAGCAAAAGTGTATTATAGCATATTTTAAAGTAAATTCTTTTTCATTTTTCCTCAAATGTAGCAACAATATTACTTTAACATGGCAGAAAAAAATACATTATTTAATTTTTAAAAAGCTTATAATGAAATTCAAGCTATGTACATAATTTGTCTCAAATTGTTTCTCACTTTAATGACAATGTTACTTTTTTTTCACTTACTTGTTAATTTTAACACTCTCATATCTCAAAATTGCCACGATGAAACTTCCACAATTTTTATACTCAAGGGAAGTTGATGTTACTTCACCAGAGATTCTTTTATTTGGAAGTTAAAATGAAACAATTCTGAATGGATAGCAGGATGAAGTTATAAAACGAAAAATACTGCATAGCTATAAATCAGGATTTTTCAATCTCTAAGTCACATGATCACCATGGTTCCCTACTTCCTCAACAAATTAAGAATATCCATCAAACAACAAATCTTTCCATTGATAGTGAATATTGTATCCAAGTTCAGTAAGTATATATCCATATATAGAAATGCAGTTATATCAAGAAGGTCCTGAACATAAATAGAAATTAAAAGTATCCTACATTTTTTTCATCATTTTGCGCAACATCACCCAGACAAAACAAAAATACTGCCTGAAATAAAAGAACTTGAATTTTGCATGACTTGGAAAAGAGTAGTTCGTTCAGCAGGCAGACTGGGGACTTTAGTAGCCATTGAAATACCTATAATGCCTACTACCTTGTGCGTGGCAAATTATTGCTACAGTGCTAAGTTAGACAGAGATTTTAATGGTTAAACAGTTCTGGAGGACTAAGCAAATGTGTCTATGCAGATCTCCATCTGTCTGTCTTCATCAGCTCCTTCTAGATTTTGATAGAACTGTGTTTTCTTTCTGCATCAAATCATCAAAGGAGGTTAAACATGGTCAGGGAAACCATTAGAAACCTCAAACCATGGTCCAACCTGCTAAATATTTATTGAATTTGGAAAAATGTGAGACAAATTTAGACTGAACTTGGGCTGATTTATTGTGTTTGGCAAAGCGTTGTTTTGTATGATTATGACTCTCAAACCAGACAAAGCTAAGTGGTTTAATTTGAATGAAACTAAAGCTTAAATCAAAGCTAGAGACATTACTGGAACAAAAGTTGTAGAATTTTTCTTTTTCTTTTTGTTCTTTTTTGTTCTTTTTTCTTTTTCTTCACAGGAACAAAAGTTGTTTTGGTTTGGTTCTTTTTTCATCTTGAGCCAAACTCTATAAAATATTTTGTCTGTGCCTTTCGTCTGTCTGCACATATGAAAAAGGAAAATCATGCTGATTTTTAATACAAGGTTTTTCCTGATCATTATTTGCCTATTTTCACCAGAATGTAAGAAGATCTACAATTTTGTCAAGGTTGATTTCTTCACAGCAAACAGATTCTTCCAGATCAGAGAATTGTTTTTGCCTAAAATATGCAGCCATTCAACCAAAAAGACAAAGGGAAACTCTTATGCTTTTATTGAAGAGGTTAAACCAAATTACCATTCCAAATGTTAAATTACAGGGAATAGGCACGTGAAAGCAACAATAAAACAGCAACAGAAAGATTTAAAAAACAGTTTAATTCTGCTATTATGGGATTCATATGCATTGTAAAATTTATAGCACTTCCTTTTTTCATCATCGTCATTGTTATTATTTGGAATCATCAAGTGGAATGTTGCTTTCCAGACAAAGGTTTTGTAGAATGTAAGTTGCAAGCAGTTCTATTTTCATTTCATTAATATTTTTGCATAGACTTAATTTTCTCCTAATATAAATAATTTTAAATTTAAATATATTCATAACTTGAAGCTAATGCAGATACATAGCCAACTACTCATAAAAACAGACATTAAACAGCAAAATATGGAGAACTTGGACAGGTAGCACTACATTTTTTCCTCATATATTTGCACAAAATAATTTCCCTTCAGGTTTGAATAATAAAATTCACCAAAACAAACATAATTTTGTGAATTGCAGATGTTCTCCTTGACAGAAGACTGCATTTAATTTAATTTAATTTAACTTAATTCATAATGCAGTTTATGCTGGAGTAAATATAGTTCTACTTCAAAGAGACAATTAAAATGTATTTAATATTTTCGTCACTGGAGGCTAAAGAAGAATATTTTGGTATCACCATGGCCAAGTAAAGCAGAATATGATGTAGATATAAGTTCATTTTCATGACTGGATGTAGAAGCAGGGCCTTTTGGGTGTCATTCACAAAAATCCAGTGATTATGTTTGGGTTTAAAATCAATAGGGTTTTTATATAGATAATAAGACTATGTAGAAATGCAACGCATTATGTTTAGGAAAGAGATGGTGAGAAAAATGTACCTCAGAGCTTCATCCTGGCCTTGTTCCTCCCTCTAATCCCATTATCAGAGCACACCCTTGGTGGAGTTGGATGCTCGTGCCCAAACCTTCCTGCGTTCCCCCGCAGGGCTGATGGGGACATTTGCAAGGCACACTGCTGGGGCAGGGGCCACAGCAGCTGCTCTGTGCCAGCAAATCCAAGACATGACATGGCAGCACGGCCACGTGAAATTCAGCTCAAAGAAAAACCCTGAAAGGTCTCAGTGCAACAGATGCAACAACGGCATCTGCTCTGCAGGCAGCAGCCCCCAGCCCAGCCTGGGTCTGTCCCTCGGCTGCTCGGTGCCCTGAGCCATGTCCCGCTGCTCCGGGAGCGACGCTTCACAGGATAACTGCAGAAAGGGAAAGCAGGGCGATTTTATCCTCCACCACAAGTATATCTAAAACAACACCCACTCCCACCATGGCGGGAGAGGAAGGCTAGCTGTAATTAAGTTGCTGAAGTATAGCACTTTCATTCATTAAAAACAATTCTTTGATTTAGCGCTTTACACAAAAAGCCCACAGACCACAGGAAATCTCTGGGCTAATTCTCCTGCCCTTTCACCTCTCACACATTCAAGCTTTCTGCTTTCTTCCCCCTGTCCATCTGCTTTAATCATTAGCAACAGCCTTGTGCAACACCTCTAACAAGTAAAGTCAGCTGTCATCAGAGCATATTTAAACTCTGACTGTTAGTTTCCACTAAATCAGCTCTATGCCCACAGGTCTCATTAGGCACAGGGAATGGCAGTAGTTGCAGGTCCCAAAAAGCTCCAGGGGCAAGTAGCCTTTCTCAGGCAAAATTGTGGTCCATGCAGTCCACAGATCGGGTTTATCCTTTCTTGAGTTTCCCAAAAGCTTTGAAGTGGAAACGCCATCAATGCCGAAAACCAACGCTATGTGACCGGTGTGCTGGGGTAGGCCTGAGGATGGCAGATTTGCAGGCATTTGACTGCCCAAATATATCATCGTTGGCAGGGAAAAACAAGTGGAGCCTTTGACAGTGGTCTAATAGGGTAAGTACAGAGAGGACTGCAGCACAAGACCTGGAGAGGGTGTGATTTTGCTCGAGAAATGAGCACCCCTTTCATAACATGCTTGCTCTTCACAACACAATGACTGTAGGAATAGAATGAAGGCAATGACTGGGGAAGCTCTTGATGTTCAGTCAGAAGAGACTGATGGGCAAAAAGATTTGGAAAAGTCACAATGCTTGTCCTTGGAAACAGCACTGGTATTCGTAATAGAGCACGTAATGTGAAGATGCAGTCCTGCATTGTGAAAACATTTACACACTTAGATTAGCTCTGCTGGAGAACAACAGACAAAATTCTGTTGAATGTCATGGAAGATGACAAGATATGTCATGGAAGTTAACTGAGTTAACCCAAAAAAACCAATCTGGCAATCAGGCAAGACATCAGGAAATCAGGCAAGTTGAAGGGATACCAGGGCACTCTACTTTCCATTGTCTTGAAAGAACTTCTGTATTTTTTTGCCTGTAATCCTAAGTGTAGACATATTATCTGCTTTGCATAAATCCTAGAGTGTTAAGTCAACCATTGGGTAGGCCTAGAAAAAATATATCAGTGAAAAAAATTCAAATAAAAATCTGAAGCATTGGTCTTGGATATTAAGTTTAAGTGCATATGTAAGTATACAACTTCGGAGTAGGTTCTCAAATGCTGAGAATCTGTGTACCAAAATTAGAGAAAATCCCAAGACAGACAACCCAGGCAACCACACATAGAATCATCAGAATAGTCTGGATTGTAAGAGACCTTAAAAGGTGACCTAGTACAACTCCCCTTTAGCCTATGCTGATACCAGGAGTTTCTCTGACATCTGCAGCATCTTGAGCTTGGCCTTGTGATCCTCAAGAGGTTCACATGAGCCCACTTCTCTAGCTTGTGCAGGTCCCTCTGAATTGCATCCCATGCCTCAGAAATGTCAGCTGCATCACCGACACAACAACTGCCATTCAAAAGAATACATAGGTTGTGTGCCTTCAGTTTGGAAAAACAACAAAAATGTGGAATTACAGAGCAACAGATAGTTTTGTAAGCAGCATGGCGAAGAGAAATGAGAAAATATTATTTACTGCTTGGATGTAGCCATTCTGTCCTTAAATCTAATCTTTGCCCTGTGCCACCTGTGAAAATTTCACATGGTTAAAATGCCTGTAGAGAAGTAGTTTTTAACATTGCATGTGGTTAAGCTATGGAGTTCAAAAAGAAACAGACAGATTTATGGGAAGCAGGTCTATCTCAGGTTACTGATCACAGTGGAGGACGGTGTGGGGCATCACTAAGGCACTGATAACAAAAGGCTGGGAAGATGGGTGAAGCTCTACTTGCCTTGAGAGTTAGTATTCTATCCCTTCATGCCTGCTGCCAACCACTGTCACAAACAAGATACTGTGTCTGGATGATCTTCAGGTTTTTGCAGTGCCAAGACCATGTTCATGTTCTCCTGAGAACTTAACAACTCATCTTACCGTTAAAGCTATAGACTGAAACAGTACAAAGCAAACAAATTAATAAGCAGTGAAAACTTATGTTCCCATCACAGGATTGCCAAATTATCACCTGATATCTTGAATAGTGCTTTTAGTCTCCAGCATACTTTACTTATTAGCTGGTGGAAGGGTGGTAAGTCTATGGAGGAAATTACCCTGAGCTTCAGAAAATAAGGTATGCTTCCCTTAGGGCAGCAACAGATTTGGGTTACCAGGACTATGCACTCCATAAATGGGTATATTGAATGAAATAAGTCTGAATGTTTCAATGAAGTTGAATCACTAGCATTAATATAAGCATAATTAAAGTTATAGCAGCACTTCTGCTCTGAAATTGTATCTTAGTGGGTCAGTTTCAAAAGTGTATTTTGGATAGAAGTTTAATTAAGTATAAAAAAAAAAAAGTGTGCTGAGGATGGTCCTAGAGGTGCTCCAGAAAGTGTAACAACATTCAGAGCTCCTGACTTGAGGCCCCAGGCTCCTTTCCTCCACCTCTCTGGAAAAGTCTGGAGCTCTCAGTGGTTAAAGAGTGAGGGAATGCCTTGGACCAGCTTCCCAATGAAGGCACTCTTCCATGTATCTGCTGAAATGAATCTGAATGGTTTCTGCCTTCTTACACCTCTCTAAATGACCACACTTTAAAATACACATACACAGTGCACATGAGAACATCCCACATTTGGCTTTTGCAATGTAATTGTTTTGCTTGCTCTGTTATGGTTTCTCGCACCAGACGTAGGAATCTTGAAACATATAGAAAACAAAATCAGCTATAGCAAGAATGAGTTACCAGTCATGATTGTAGGTTCCTCAGAGACAGGTGAACAAGATTAAAGACAACATCAACCAACTAGCAGAATTCTATGGAACACTAGTGTTTGTTCTTTCATTTTCAGCTCCCACAGCCCTTAGTACTGTAATGCTGCGCCATGCTTGCTCAGTTCTTCAAAGGAAGAAATTCCGGAAGAAATCCTATAATGACAGTCTGTAACTATATAATCTGTTGTGAAAGGTTTGCACCTATTAATGAGAGCAATTAAAAGAAGTTTAAGGCTCTTCACAGCCCAGTTTGCCTCTTCACTAAACACCTAGGGAGGTTAAACCGACCTCTTATGAGCAGTCCAGCCTTAGAGAGGGTACACAGAATAAACAACATCAGACAAAGCTTTAAACTCTGTACTAAGGGAAAACTTGGGCATAGGGTGGAAAAACTAGTGATAATCTGTTGTGGCATGGGTTCTGGGTGAATTTTTATATACCTTTATATCAAGGTCCTGCCTTTCATTCAGTTGGTATGCTCCTGGATTCGCCTCCCCTCATCCCGGCATGCCCTGTGTCGGGACCCCCTGGGCATACCGAGATATCACCCTATAAAACCCCCCGTGTGACTGTGTTCGAGGGCTTTTGTCCTGACCCCTTCAGCAGCAAATAAACTTGGGCTGAAACTTCACGGGCAAAAGGTCTCCTCTCATTCTCTTACTCAAATCAGTCGGGTCGAATAAAGCTGCATTTCTCAGAGCTTGCTGATCTAAGGACTCTGCCCGCAGGCACCCCCGTTTGCCTTGGCAGTTCCCTGGACGTGTTGCGGCTCTTTGAAGCCACACTGAGCCAGCCAACGACAATGATCTGCTTAGAGCTGGTTTACAGCTTTACACAGTGCCCTACACCGCATCCCCTCGCCCTTACTGAATATCATCAGTTCCTCACCTTTGCCAGCCTGGGTGCCTCAGTGGGAGTATGGACACTCCTGAGGGAGCTTTAACTCCAGCCTGCCAGCCTGTGTCTGTGGACCAGCACAGGCACAGTGACAGCAGCAGGGAGCCTCTCGGGGAGCAGAAAACCCCCCCTGCTCAGACATCTGCCCTGCTCGGCTGCTGCTGTCCCTGAGGTGGACACATGGAGCAATGCCTCTTGCTGAGACAGCTAGCCAGAGCTCTCCTGCAGCACCCCCCTGCTCCTTCTTCCCGTGCTCTGTGCAGCAGCCAAACCAAGCAGCGCTGCTGAGAAGCTTGGTGGTGACAGGATGTGTGTAAGTGGCTGTGGCGGTGCAGAGAGCAAGGTGGGTTCCTGCCCGTGGGCTTAGCCAGCCTCTCAGCTGGGTTTTGCAGCCCCAGCTTCTGGCATCCTCTCAATACCTCAGCCACCTTGTTCAAAACTGGCTGGAGTGTGTCTGCACTGTGTCATGCTGCCAGCTGCACTCACCATCCCAAAAACACTGCACTCTTGGCTCAGAGATAACCCATTGCCTGTGGTCATGCACAGAAATCTGCTTTTCCAAAGCGTTGACTCAACCCTTCAGGCAGGCATTGGGATCACTTACAGAAGCATACAGAATACTTTGTTTCAGCGCTCAATGGTCTGTTTGTGTGTTTACCAACTGGAGGGGGGTGTAGCATGCAATTTTGCCAAAGCAAAAAGGTGTTCCAAGAAGAGCAACAGCAGCAGCTGTAAGCACTCTCTGGGAATTAAATAATGGCATCTTATAAAACTTCACAAATTGAGCCAATAAGTGTGCAATAAGTCAGTTTTGAAATTACTGTCTTATATCAAGTTTCTCTAATAAAAGTCAAATTTGTGCTTAGAAAAGCTTAAAGCCCATATGTAGGAAAACTTTACAACTCTAATGGGAGCCATGATAGAGCAGCATGTTAGTAAATACATGTGTAAGCAGCACAGTACAAAGAAAAAAGTAGCAATATGTTAATTATCTCCCTCCTGTATTTTTTTAGTTGTCACTGTGGATGCAACTGCAGTGAAGCACATGCATGTTCTGACAGCTGCTCTGTTCCACAGGGATTAAAACAGCGGGAAGACTGGCAATATGGAAAAGAGAAAACAGAGACTTTTCTTCTATAAGAATTTGTTACATGTCCATTTAGAGATAAAAATAACATTTTTATGTTCTCAGTGATTGATCCAGAGGCAACTTTTTTTAAAGGAGATATGTGGGTTGGAAAAGAAAGCTATCTCATGCTGGAGAACTAATCCATAGGCTCCCTACTAACAGCCATAGGTTCTCACTTAGCTTGGATGTGCTGCAAACAGTTGTGCTAGCATTGACAGAGGGGTAGTCTTTCACACCCCAAAGGCCTCTGGCAGGCTCACCCAGCAAGCCTGAAGCCAGCCTGGAATCAATGTCTCCACCAGATGAAAGGTGAGCAAAGCTGCTGTTGCTTTGTAGGTGTGAGACTTGGACACTGCAGAAGATCTGTCCTGCTGCTGGAGAGGTTCCAGCCATTCCATATGGAGCACCACAGAGTAATGACAACTCATCCACTGGCTAACTGCATTTCCTAAATGGGCAAACTTTCCATGGCCTGAAACAGAAGTGAGCAAACTCATTTTGCTTGCTTTTTTCTTTAGCCACAGTACAAGGCAGCACCACTCTGTGCTGTCTGAGTGAGGTAGCTACTACCCCATTGGTTGAGGTGTAATAATAGAAGTTCATCTGAAAAGATCTAGGCAAGACCTTGGATGTCCTCTCATCTGAGCTTTTAGAGGAAAAAAAACATCTAATAGCGCACCAAGATAAAAGACACTGTAGGCCCTTTTCCACTGAAAGACTATACCCTTAAATGGGAAAGGTAGAAAGACAAAGAACTGAGCAGTTTAAAAAGTGGTTTCAGATGCTGGGTTAATCCAGCAAATTATGGGATAAATAGAGCCCATTATCCCTGCAGTCATCCCTACATCCACCAAACCTCATCAATCAGCAGGATAGAATAACTTCTCAACTAGATAACATTAAACACAATCAAGCAAAGAAACAGAAATTCTTCCCCAAAGCTGTGCATAACTGAACTGGAGAGGGTTACAGAATACCTAACTCCAAAAAGACATTCAAGGGTACAAGTCTTAATGAGATTAGAGTTAATAACCTAAGTTCCACACTAGGATGAGCCTTTAGCTCCATCATTTCTTAGTTTATATGACTCCAACTCAGCCTATTGGATTTTGTGATTTTGGCCCATAGGCATTTGACCCATGCACCACACTGCATAAATACCAACTCTAATATTTTTATATAGGTAACATCTGGAATCTGGGCATTACAATGCAAGTGTAGTTCTTTTAAGGAACTACACTTGGACTCAATGTAGGGGCCTTGGTCACCAGTTCATATATATTTTTTTGTTTAATCATTTTGTGTTCATAGAGAAGGCCATTTCAAAGATTTCCTTTGCCTTTGAGGTAAAAAATAAAAAAAAAGTAGCTTATGTAACATTTCCTTATCACCAGGTCTTCTTAAGACCTACCATTCTGCTTTTAGAAATTGACAAATTATATCCTCTTCCTGTGATATGGAGACTAAAACTGTATAAACAAGTGTTTCAGATAGTAATGTGTAAATAACAGATCAGGTCCTCTCACTCTGCAAATATAACAGGACCCCAACATTTCCTGGGCCACAGTGAGGATGTAAGCAAAGTAACTCCCCAAATGTGCAGAAGGTCTGGACTTGGAGGCCAGAAAAAAAATCACTTAACCTGCTATATTCCACATGACTTTGGTCACCACAAGAGTGTACAAGTATGGAAGCCTCTCTCCTTAGCACAGTGTCTGTCACACACGGCCCATTGGACAAGAGTTGTGGGTCTGACAGTGATTTCTCTGGCTGTTGGGCTCTTCCTTTGCTTTGCTTTTGGGTACAACAGATGTGTTGGATGTGTTGGAATGACACATACCTTTATCTTCAGTCAGGTGTAGATGATCCTCTGTTCTTGTAGGGGGTTATTCCATGGGCATGGAAGGTCCCTGCCTCAGCAAGTCTTCAAGGTCAATCCCAACATCCATCCATGATCTTTCCTCCCCAATCTTTCAGCAATTCTTCTGGAAAACCTGAGCTCAGGTCCTGCCTTTTTTTGAAGGCAAAAATCAGCACCTTGAACCTGATTCATAATTCAGGGGAAAAACTGTTTTCCTGCACATCCTTAAGATGTAAGAGTTCCCTACAACTCCTTGGACCAGGTTTTGGGCAGCCTAATTTCACATAAATCCCTGTGTTAGGGATTCCTGTGGTGGGCTGTTGGCCTTCAGGCATCAAAGGCAATACAAAAACACTTAAAAATTGGTCTTGGAGGCAAATGGGGCTTACTGACCCTAGGCCTGTAGGTTTCCACTCCTAAAGGTGTGGGGCTTTTTTCAATATTTTATTCTACAGCATGACCAAGATTGTCAGGAAGTGTCCTGCATTGCAGCAAATTACAGAACAACCTGCTGCAACTAGCTTGAGCTAAAAGCACTTGACTTTCAGTGGGACTTTTCAGCTCTAGCACTCTGGATCCAGCTGCTGCTCTTGCATTTTGGCTGCAATACAGAGGCTGAAAGCTGCAGCCTCCACTGGATGCAACAAGAGGAACATCTGGGGATGTTTTTGTCAGATGTAGTAAGAAGGGCTAAGATAAATAACAATCCCAAAATCCAGTACCTGAAATAGCGACTCTTAACTAGACCTTTGCAGATTTTTATCTATGACATTGCAGATGTATCACTATTTTCTTGATTTTTTGTGTGTGCATGTATAATGTGAAATGGAAGAAGGTTCTGGAGCTAATAGTGCGGTTTGGTTTTATACAATAATTCACACAGATCTGTGAAGTTATTGTAGAATTTGATTTGCATTCCGTTAGTAAAATAAATACACAGTGTTTTCAAAAATATTTCTATTTTTCCATAAAAATATTATACTGTCTATCCCTACCTTTAGAAGCTGTTTTGCCTTTGAAATGCTAAGGCACCACAAATGTGAAACCAAGAGGTTTTTTTCCTAGAATGTCACAAAATGCTCTGCTCCTAAAATGGAAAATATCACTGTGTCCATATTTCATGATATTCTGGGGAATATGAAGTGAGCTCTTTTATGGACTAGGACAGAGGGGCATTGGAACAGCATGTGCAAGAAGTCACAGTGCAACCACCAGGGATATGATGAAATGCAAAAAAACTCACATTTTTACTTTCAGTGCTATCTGGGAAGCAATTTCCCAATAATATAAGAAGATATATGGATAGTCTGACCTATTTTTTTGTAGAGACTCACTGCAGCTGAGTATTTCCTGTACTAACCTGGATCCAATATCATAGAACCTAATAAATCAGTTAATATTTCAGGTAACTAAAATATTAAAAGATGCCTTAAAGATTTAAAATTTTTCCACACATCATGCTCCAGCTTAACAAACAAAGGTAATGTGAAACATGTAAAAAGTCCCCTCCTGTATTAATTTTTCATTCTCTTTTTTTTTCTTTTTCCTTGAAAGCTATCCAACTAAGCAAGGAAGCCACGGCCTTAGAAAGCACTTTTCTCTTTACCAGAGTGTTCAGAAACAATGTGTGTGGCACATTTAAGTGATTCATAATTCCCAGTTCTTTCCCTCAGTCTCCAAGGAATAAAGACATAATCTCTTGTTGTGGTAAGAACTATTCCCCAGAATACAGATTTCATCTATACAGTGTATCTAATGTTGCTCCAGTTATTAAACATCATGTTAGGTTCTTATCTGTTCTGAAATATAAGATTTCTTTCTCTGATTTGACTCAAGAATTCAAATTTTTATTTAAGTCACATGATGACTCCTCTGTTTTCTTATGTGTGGTGACTCTGTGTAAGCACCCAGGAATAAATGCATTTGGATTGGAACCAACTAATTTCACTTTGTTAGGCTTTGCTGACCATGATGTAACGGCACAGGCACCACGCTGCATTGCCCAGGAGAATCTGCACATTAAAAAAAAATAAAAAAGGTTTCCCATTGTTTTCCTAAAACAAAAGGATCCCAGTTTCATAGAGCTAAGACTTTCGTAATAATCCAGTTACTACATTTCTTGGAAGTTTAAGAAACAGTTAATTCAACATGATCTCTTAGAAAAATCCTAGTAGCAGAAGAGCATTTGCTGAAGGCCTTTTGCTATACCCTGGGTTTTAGTTAATTTTATACATGACAACTAGGTCATAATTCATTCCAGCCCATTTTGCAAGCCAAGAATTCTAGGATTTGTATAATTCTTTTGTAAAATGGCCAATTTCATGCAGAGTATGCAAACATTCAGAATTGCAACTGTCAGGACACAAAATTTGCCAACAGTCGAATGGAATTTAATTCAAAAACACTTCAGTCGTTGTCCTTTATATTAGGTAAGCACAAAACACAATTTAAAAAAAAATGGTTGTGACAAAAAAATAATATTTTGTCATTGATCCAAAGATATTAATTCAACCCCAAATCCTTAAAACTCAAGGCATGTTCCATGAAACTCTGAAGGAGGTTCCCATGCTTTCCAGGCTTTCCAGACTCTCACAGTCCTGCAGAGAAAGAGGCAAATGAAAAGCCATTCGTACATCCATAGCTAACAGCATAGTTACAGATTTTAGGTTTTGGCTGGGTTTTTTTCTGTTTATGAATATCCTATGAACAAGCTGTACTTTGCTTATTTCTTTACTGTAAAGTAATATAATTTTCAGGTTGCAGACTAGACACAAAATATTCACTGCAAGTATCAAGCAAAATCCATCTAAGATATGAGCTAAGATTTCAGTTCATCACTGACAAAGTAGTAAACTAAGACCTAACTGTGTTTCCATGAAATTTGACTATATGATATCATTATGTTTACAGATGTACCCAATGCTAGAAGACAAGTAGTTAAGCTTTCAGCTGGATCAAGGAACTCATCTCATGAGGAACATTAAAATGCTCTTTGGCTTTTTTTCTTTTACTTTAGAATAACAAATAAAATGAGTTTTTATTGCATTCATTTGTGCTGTTGCATTTTTAGTATTCAGACTTGACAGCATAAGTTTTATAAACACATCAGGTTTATGAAGGCACAGTTTATGAACACATTTTGCTTTAAACAAATCACTTATATATTAGGAAATCTTTAAGAAGTGCCAATTGTTCACAGTGATACTGTATAAAAATATTTTTATGTTTCCTAGTTAAAATAGGATGTTTCATTCCAAAATATCCTTCTATTTGTATTTATAAAAAAAGGTTCAGAAGCCCACAGATCAATAGGCATTTCTAATGTTTTAGGATTTTAACTGTGCTATCCACCAAAACCATCTGAATGCTTTAGGTTTGGAGTAACTTCATCCCCAGTCAGTAACTCCATCCCTGTCACTGATGTCCAAACAAACTGTCTGTTCTGGAAGAGTTCAACTGGAAGACAAGACAGTCACAATCTTCAGTCTGAAAGTAGCTGGAATTTCAACCCACCTCAATGCCACTAGCACGGTAGGTGATGCCCATGGGATGGTGGTGACACCTTCCCATTGGAATGCAGCCCCCTCAGCACATGTCTTTGAGGCAGGAACCCCTTCAGCCACCCGGCATTATTCTGTTGCTGCAGGTGACTCAGAGCCTGAGTACTCCTTGGGGCAGAATTGCCACCTCCTACCAACCTTGCTCTGAATATGGCCAAGTCAAGCAGCTGCGACCCTACATTACTCATTTGGCAGGCAGGTCGATCCTACAATTTGTTGAGCACATACAGCAGTCCATTAAATCAAACCTTGATGCATGTGAAGTCCTCAGATTCAATGGGACTACTTCAGTGATTGGGAGATTGTGGTTTCAAGGATCCCATCCTGGCTGGTACTGGTTATTTCCCAGTACACGGGAATTTTGCCATTGAATTCCACTCATGTTGAGGTGAGGTCAATTCTGTAACATGGAATAAAACATGCATTTAACCATACCATCTGTGGTTTAACCCAGAACTGATATTCTGCTACAGAAAAGTTTTGTGCACGCAAAATCTGCATTTTCGCTTTGTAAAGTTACTTGGATCCACTATGAAAATGGGGTAAAACTGAAACTAGTTGAATTAAAGGTGTTCCATGTTTCTATTGGTTTAAAATGCTTTTTTTCCCTAACTCCTCACAAGATACATCCTCCTGGCTAATCCTGTGAATCAGGAAACAAAAAGCCACTTCACACAGTCTGTTTCAACTGTATAATGAAATATCCAGAGGAATTAGTTTGGGCAAATGCTTTGATTTGGAGTTGTTTGAAGGCAGGGCAAGTTAATAGTGCCACTGGTGAAGATAATCCAAGGAATTTGAGATAAACTAAAGGTGAAATGTCTCTGGTTTAAAGAATGGCTGCTATTACACCTGGTTTTCATTTTAAAAGTCTATACTTCCAGAGACTGTCAACAGCAATGGATACAGCAGACTTGAGCCTCCTCTATCTACCAGACAATCCTGCTTGTCCCAACTATCACATATTCTTTGACTTGCAGCTACTTTTTGATGTCTTCTACTACACGAGCACTGGCCTACCTCAGTTTCAGTGCATGTGACTGTTGCTGTTCCATGAGCAGAGCTGGAGGCTCTGCTGTGAAGCAGAAGAAAAGGTCACTACTGAAATAGCTTTCCAACTACTGGCCCTGTCTGCAGGGGCAGATGCATCTTCTCACACACACCCTGCATCCCTCTGTGATCAGGGGGCTGCAGGAGGAGCAGCTGAGTCTACCTATACCTTGAAACAGAAAAGAGCTGGGGAAATGAACATGGACTGGGAGAAGCCATGCTCATTACAAGGGTCTGGAAGACAGTTTGGGTGATTTTTCTCTCTGGTTTAAAAATGCCTTTTCAAAAAGAACATAAATAAGCCATTTAGGAAAAGTGCATTTCAAGGAAGTGATTAAAAGAAAAGACTATAAAGGCAAAGCCACACAGTGACTCCAGGCAAAGGAGCACGTATTTATCAATGTTCCTTTATTTGCAGAAAAAAAAACAATGCAATGCTGGTCAAGTAATTTCTCCCTGCTGAAGACCACAAGAATATTAATTGAACAATTTACTTGACAAAAAACTCCAGCTATTATTTAGTCAGCTGTAGTTACAGCCTAATTTATGTCTGTTTCCATTCTCATTGTTATGAGAGTTTCCCTCAGGAGCTAACAGTGTGAGATAGTACAAAAATGTTTTTATTTATTTTATATTATTGCCTACACACAAATGCTAGATAATTGATCTAGGTTTTTTCAACACGACAAAAGGAACATGCTGAGTGAGAATTTTAACTGCAAAAATTATTTAAGTAACAAAAAAATCTTGTTTTCCCCGACTCCCAACTTCATGGACACTAGCATATAACTGGGTAGAAAAACTTCAGCCAGAAAGAACCATTAGTGACCTCGATATTGCACAGGCTTTAATGAGATGACGAAGTACCCAGAATCCAGCTGTCTACAGCAAATCTTCCAGATCATCAAGCTGAGGGCACCTCTAAGTCATAAAACTAACTGAGTGTCCATAGACCAGGCACTGAGATACCCATTTTAAAGCATCCCTACAACCTACTCTTTTTTCCCATGCACACAAGGCACAAACATAATTTTTAAAAGGCCAGAAAAGTAACCACAGTATGAAACAAAAAGTATAAAAAAGTCCATGGGTATTTTGGGTCCCTGGAATATTTCCTCCCTTTATTTTTTTGGATTTTTTCCTTCTGCTTTTATCCTCCTTCTGGAAGAAGTCCTTTCTTGCTCTCGACCCTATGCTACCTCTCTGCCACAAACCTCCTCCCACCCCTAAACCTCCCTGCACATCCCTGCACATCCCTGGACATTCCCACATACCCTGTGGCAGCCAGCAAATACTGAGCAGCTGGCCATGGCCTGCCTACCCAAAAGGGAGAAGCTGAAATTCCCTCCAGGGTCTCCCTTCAGCATTGCCATCAGGAAACTTGCTGCTGACAAAGGCTCCGTGCCGGCCCCAGGAATCAAACAGTGGCCCAAGAGCAGGGGCTCTCCCTGTAGCCCAAACAAACGCAATTTTGTAATCCCTTGCTGCCTCCTGTGCTTATACAAGTACAGACCTTCTTGGGTTACAAGACACTTTGAAGATCTCACCTTCTCCCATTACTTGTCTTTTATATAAAATGTCCGCAGATGTGAGTGTGCTGGTGTGTCAGGGGGCTGCGGTTAATAATTTATAAACCAGTGCTTCCCATCGGGCGGGTTGTTCAGCGCGGGGCTGCACGGCAGCGCTGCCTTGCTGCAGGAGCACCCTCTGCTGACTCCCACGAGCGGCCGCAGCCCGGGGCCAGCGGGGGCCACCTTGGGCACCTGCTGGGACACAGCCCCCGGCTGCAGGCACGCTGCGTCTCAGCTTCTCCAGGGTCACAGAGACTGGTAAACGCTTGCTCTGCAGCAAATAGCAAAGCCTGGTGTCCCAGCAAAGATCAAATGGGAAGGACTCACGTGGAAATACCTGTTATCCACAGAAATGCCATGCCATGCAAGTCCAAGGCATAAAGCATCACCTGCAGACAACCCAGCATATTTAATGTGTGCATGCTCCAGCAGTCACATGGAACAGGCTGCCCTTGAGCCAAAGGCACAAGGAAATGGTCTAAACAGACACAATTGAAAATAGGCCATTGTGTATTCCCAATAATGTATTCCCAATTCACCCCAGGTCTGAGAGGGGCACAGGAGAGGATGTGGGCCATGTCAGATAACTCCGTAGGTGGGACTGGTGCTCTGGGTCAGCAGTCACAGACTGAGAAGAGTCTCCCTAGAAGTGTGCTCTGGGTGGATCCTCAATGCCCTTCATAGCTGCGATGGCTCTGGAGCTGCAAATGGCAGCAATAATAGTGAGAACAGCCAAACAGCATCTTCCTGCAGGGATGTCTGATTATGAGGACTAGATCCTCATAAATAAACAATGTGATATAGCAATGGCTGCTCAATAAAGAACCACCAGAGCTGGTGGCAAGTGCTTGTCCTTCCTGTTCTTACCACATCTATCTCCATGAACAATAAGTCTATTTACTATTTCATTTTTTAAAATATTTTTTAAATATCCTAAACACTTTCTACGTACTTGCTAATTGGTGAGCTAATGGCTATATACCTCACCAGGAATCCTTTAGAGATTTTAAATTGATGATTAATTACAGATTTGCAAAATGCATTTAAGTGGAAAAAATATTATAGAAAATCTTTCTCAGGTACCATGCAATTTCAGTTTTCTTTCAATCTTGCTTATATCTTAGGACATTATTTTACAAACACAAAATCTAAATGACTCTCTAGGCATACACTGACTGATCTGAGGAAGAGTTTGTCTGTTGAAATCTTGTCTGCTTTTTCAGACTAGTGTAATAAAAGATATTTCACTCTCTTACAAACCTTGGTCAAAATGTTGAAAATATTATTACCAGAAGTCCTCTATTATTCAGATTAGAAGGGCAGAGTCATGTTCTCATTTAGTTAGAAACCAAACTGACCTCCTCCTACCTGAAGTCTTTGGCTACTTCTCTCCAATCTGTGATACAGGACCCCCTTTCTGCACCAGCAGAATGAATAGTCACTGGACACTCCTCATAGTAAGATGGAAGCCAAGGCTTCAGGACCCTGGCTAGGCTGTCCTTCCCTCCACACTGCTGCTTGTGAGCCCCAGATTGCCTTTTCCTGCTGTCCTCATTCTGAGAATGCAGCTGGCTGATGCAGAGCGGGCGGTGTCGCTGGGCAGCCTCGGCAAGTGGCGTGACACGTGGAAGCTGCTGTGCTGGTGCTCCCACACTGTCACAGACTCCTTCACATGCACAGCACCTGACCTAAGGGCTGCTGCACAACCAGGAATACCTGCAGGGACTGCTGTTACCAAATTTCATTACACTCGGCTTTCTCATATTATCATACGACAGGGGTAGGTTTAGATTAGGTATTGGGAGGAAATTCTTTACAGTGAGGATGCTGAGGCACTGGGACAAGTTGCCCAGAGAAGCTGTGGATGCCCCAACCCTGGAAGCGTTACAGACCAGACTCAGTGGAGCTTTGAGGAACCTGGTCTAGAGGAAGGCGTCCCCACCCATTGTAGGTGGGGTGGAACTAGATCATCTTTAAGGTCTCTTCCAACCCCAAACATTCTATGGTTCTGTAGTAGAAGTTGTCTAGGTGGTCTGTTGTTAACAGGGCAGGGATAAAGGAAGATTTATTCCAAATGCTGAATTCCTTCCCATTCACTCATCCAGGCAGAACCAACACCTTCACAGAGGAGAGACTTGAACCACTGCAAGGACAGACAGTAAGCCAAGACCAACCACTACAAAAAATACTGTGCATGTTGCACTGCATGGAGAGACAATTTATTGATCCCCGCTTCAGTGTATCAAGATATTTTATATTTTTAAAGGAGGTGGAAAGCATACAGACAGCCTACTTCTGCCAAAAAGTACCTGTTAAGAGACTTTGAGGTACACTTAATTGGAAAAATACTCTGGTTGATCCAGCTCATGGCTTTTAATTGCAATTCTCTTAGCCAGTGCATCAAAACCACACATACCATCTCTCGCCCACATTTATCTTGAACAGTCAATCATCAGGTAGGGACAAAGACACACATTGTTTCACTAGAGGTTGTTACAAAGCAATAACAAACAAACTCCCTGACCCACTCAGGCCAGCATCCACAGAAATCGAGTTTCTCTGACAGAACAACCTCCTTGCAACAGCAGTGAGAGGATTTGTTCTGAAGGTCTTTTATTTAGGAAGAGCAGCAAAATGTAAAGAAATGCCAAGATTTTTCTTTTGCGTATAAATCCCCTAACTTTTTTTTTATTTCAGAGGTCATGCACCGCTGAGGTATGTGGTAAGGAAATAGCATCTTGAACTTGCCTTATACTGAAAAATGAAACAGATCTTCAATATTCCATGGAGAAGAGGGTGTGCATCGTTTCTTGAGAATAAGCCCTTTGTGTCTCTATTATTTTTACAATGAACTTTAATGACCTGAAAGCATGTGTGTACCTTCTTAAATCATCACATACAGAACTACATCTTGACTGTAAAATATATTAAGAATCTTATAGAGGAAGTTATGCCATGTGTGGAGGGTTTTTTTTCCCTTTTCAAAGATAGGATGAGTTTTGTCTATATTACAAGGACAAGCTCCAAAAATGAAAAAAACTAAAGTGGGAAGGGGAAGATGGCTGGTTTGGGGTTTTTTTTAAAGAATAAATCCTAGCTCTAGACACCAGTGTTAGAAAAGTCACCCTTACCAGATGGCTAATACAGACAAGGGAAAATAGCCAACTTGATTTCAAATGTGAGAGTGATTTTTAAAATGAATGATAGAAACTACTTCAGATTCATTATTTTAAGCAGGGAAACTCATGTGTTTAGCTTATGGGTCTGGTTTGAATAAAAGTTTGTCTTTCTTGAATAGAAATCATATGTGATTCAGGCAGTGGCCTGGACCATTTGCTAATACTAATTGTTGAGGGTTGAAAGTAGGGTAGAAGATTGTTAAAGTCTTCCCTGGCAGTAACTTGATCTGTGGAAATGTACTTTACAGGAACTGTGATGAGGTTTACAGCTGGCAAAAGCTTGTGATAGGATGGCCACATGACTTCACATCTCTCTTTTAATAATGGAATAAAAGCTCACATGACACATGTTTGGTAGGTAAAGGATGGCAGGGATTGTATAAACTGAAACAGGAATATATATTTTTATAAATATTTCACATCCTGAAAGATACTTGATGATGTGGCTCTTTTGAAATAATATTATCACAATATGCTGAAGTAAAGCTGGCAACTTAGAAACCACCAACTGAGGCCAGATGGGCTGCTGAAGTTCTCACATGAAACACTGGGGGAGAAAAAAAAAAGTGTGAGATTTTAATCTCATCAGTTTGCCCTTGTCCAGTCTCAACAAAAATCTGGTCAGTTGGTAAACATTTGCTGATAAGGAAGAGTTCTAACCTTAGTTAAAAAGACAAAATGTGATTATTCCACCTAATTTACATGTTAGCACTGGTACCCTGGTAAATTCCAGAGTGAAACCTTATCTTCTGTTTCTGAAATGCCAGCATTACTCTACATTCAACCTTCAGCCATAGCCCATAGTGCAGTGTTGCTATTCACATTCGCATCCAAGCTTGCTGGAGCTTACTGCTGTGTGAAACACCTACGGCATGATTCAGCTGCCCAAAAATAGGTTTTGGTGCCTTTCAAATGCCCTTCTGTGTCTGAGACATCCCCAGTGGGTTGGCAGACAGGGTGCACAACCCACTGCTCTTCATGTCCCTGCCTCCCCTCCCAGAGCAGTGCCCAGCTGCCTCGGGGAGACACACACAAACAAGCATCACAAGCAGAGCCAGACACCAAAGGCTGAAGCACTGAATCATATCTTCTGCATCTTCGGTGCAAACCTGCTAAGTCCCTGTGGCATTACAGGCACCCATAACAATTGTGGCTGCAGGGCAGAAAGGAGTTGTGGGTTTTATGCCCAGGTGGAATGCCATGGCTCCTCATCCATGGACAGCAAGAAAAATTTGGCCTCAGTCAAAGGGAGGAGTGGCTTTTGGTTAGTATTCATACCAGCAATACATCATTCATGAGCTTGTCCAGAAGAATTTCAGCCTGCAGTTCCAGTCAGAGAATCACACACTTATTTTCATTGCATATCCAATCCCTATCCCTGTGTTTCCTGAAGCTTTGTCATGCTTGGGTAGACAGAAAGTATTCTTTTCACTAATATTTGTATTGTTTCACATCTGGTTTGTAATAATTCTCATGCTATTGTCAGTGGAATTGCTCTGCCATTTCCTTTCATGATGTGCTTGATGGCTGCTCTGGAAAACAGTTTATTTACAGGTTCAAGAAGATGCCGTTGGGTGTATTTTCCATTTGGTAAACTACAAAAGTAACATTTACAGTTATAAACACCTGCATAGACTAACACATATGTTGTATAACTTTCTTCACAGTGAGGTATACAGCATAAATGTCATGTAAACAGCTTTCCACAAATCAAAATGAACACTGAAAAAACCCAAGACTCATACGGAAATAAAAAACACAGAACTGTAAATTTTTCAAAATTTTTCACTTTTATTCCTTCCCAATCCCAGTCATGGTTATTTCAGATTTTCTCCACTGACTCTCTTTTGAAAGTAGTGAATATTCTAAACTCATTTTGTATTCTGTTGAAAAATTCCAAACTTTCAAAAACAGTGATTTTTTTTTTAATTTGTGGTTTTATTTCTTTTTCCATTTGCAGAATATCAGCTGTCTGTAAAAATACTCTGTGTTGTGCCCTACTCTGTGTGGTCCTACAGGAAGTTTCAGTGTGCTCTCTGGAGGAAGCTGAGCTCCTTCTTTTGAGTCCTGTCCACAGCTAAGGCTGGCACTAAGTTCTTTCACATTTTTCTGGCTCTCACCAGAACATCCTTTAGCATTTTTAGGCAGGACAATGTTCTTGCCCCAAAACACAGCTCATCAGTTTTAAGACCCCTTGTTCAGCTGGAGAACAGGTATGAATGGAGTTGGATATGTAATGGTCACTTGTGAATAAAGACTGCAGCACTCCTGACTTTTGGATTTCCTGCAGATTTTAACAAACTCACAGTTGCCCACAGCAAAAATGCCTGAAAATTCAGCTCTTACACTTTTAAACCTGACATTAGTGACTGAAATCAACCTCTTGTCTGCATATCTCTCAAAAGGGATAGAGATGGCCGTGGGATAAGCCTTTCCTACTCTGATCCAGAGACCAACATCTCACTTGTTTTCTTGGCCCTCACATTCCCATAGGAACACAACTTTTTCATTGTATGGCCTTCAGTCCTCTTCCTTTGACATCCCCAAGGGAAATCAGCAAAAAAAGTCAAAAAAATCTCATGCTTCTGCCTGTGCAGGATAGGGTCCTACCCCGAAGAACCCTCCTGCCTCTGCTCCTGCACACTTCTAGAAGGTGCAAAGCTACTCCAGTGGTGTGGAGAAACAGATCGAAGGACTAACAATTTATAGCTGTTTATTACAGACAAGGCTGCAGCATGGACCTCTGGGCAGGGTCTTGGAAAGAACTGATTTAACTGGTCTCCAGAACAGCCAAGATTATAGAAAAGACCATTGAGACTGCTGAAAAAGAACAAGATAGAATGAACAACCTGAGCCCCACATTTCCTAAGCCAAGAGTCTGCGATTTTCTGCACGTGTCAACTTTTCACAGGCAGTTGGGTACAAACGCTGAGCAAGGAATGTAGGGCTTTGCCAGGAATACGCTTTAGAGAACAGCATGGACAAAGGCTATGAAAGGCTTTCACAAACAGCACAGAAAACAGGAATTAGTGAAATTCCTTTCCCAGCTGTAATTCGCATGTGTTTTAAAAACAGAAAAAAACAAATTTTCAGATAGTTTCTGTAATAGCAGAAGAGGTTGCTCTTGTAACAGGTTATGACTCAGTGTTTCATTTTCTTTCATGCACTCTAACTTACATCCAGCCATCTTTTAGCTGGCTCTGTCAGCAAGTCCTGGCTCTCTTTTAAGCCTCAACCCCTGGCACTCATAAGTAAAGCAGTGAGACCAAGTCCTTAAACTTATCCACTAAATGTGTCGGTTTTGAGAGCTTTCTCCAGAATTATGTCAACCCTCCACTTATCACCTATCTTCCTACCTCCTGCAAGTGCCCCTGTTCACCAGACTTTGTGTATAGCCTGAGACTTTCAGAGATCATAATGTAACATATTAAAGCCATTCTAATCTGCTGCTTCACACATAACCCCTCAATCACAGCTCGTGATTCCAACCATCAGGCTTCATAATCTTTATAGCACATTAGCCAGAAAAAAAAAAAATAAAAAAAATATCCATTTTCATCCTATCTTATCCACAACATGTGCAAATATTACCTCATCCATTCTTGAGCTGGCTCCAGAGATTAACTCAAAGTTGACATGATAGATGTCTAATTTAAAAAATAGTCTGTTTCCTGGCAGTTGATTTTGTTGTCAGTTTTGTTTTAAACCTCAACTTCGGGTGTGACATTGCTACCAGAATTTCATATTTTTAAATACCATTTCACTTTCAAAGTCTGAAGCCAAGGATGATGTCATGTGAGCTAGTAGCTTTGCACATATCTGCAGTGGGAGCTTAAAGATTAAAAAGGAAATTTTTCTTCCAAAAACAAGAGCAGGACACATAGGAAAAAGATTTTTGTAGGAAAGCAACATGACTCTATTTAACCTTCTGATTAGGTAAAGCATTACATGAGTCTTTTAATTGAGGGAACATCACTTAAGCAGTTTACTAGGCAGGAAGTGGCTGCTGATGCCTGTGGAAAGCAGGCTGCATGAGGTTTCATGCAGCATCCTTTGAAGTGAATGGAAAGAGTTTTACTGAGCTCAGTGGAGGTACTCTGCATTTGTACTAACGCAATTCCGAGTACAGTTTGACCCATGGGGATGAAGGGCACTGGCTAAATGAAAAAATAGCATGAATCCTTTGTTTATGCTACAGAAAAGCTCTTATTGTATGTAATATTACTAAGAAATAAAATATCCTTTGCAATGAAACAGTTTGTTCTTCCTAATCCAGTATTATTGTTACGCATGTGTTAAATCATAGGATACACATGGTTGTAAAAGCTGATTTATTAACTAACTAAAAATCAGAGGCATCCACCCAAGCGCCACCCAGCATCTGCTGGGACTAATGTCCCTCAAAAACGTCCCATATGTCAAGGAGGGTATAGGTTCAGAAAAACACTAATCCCAGCTTGTCAAAAGGAGCAAAAGAAAAACAGGTTTAGCTTTATAGACTACAGTACTTTGTTTGTTTTCATTAAACACTCTTACTGATTTTAAACATCTGTATTTGTTAACTTGTCTAGCTCTTTTAAACTTAAGAGTACAAACAGTGCCATATGTGCTCACTGCTGGCATTTCTGTTCCCGGTCCTACCATTTGCCTCTAGAGACAGGCTTATCTCTGACAACTCAGTAAACATGGCTCACGATGAAATCTGAACTATGCAAGGTAGTTTGCTGCCTAGAGAAGGCAGGAGGGACACGTGGAAATCTCTCTCTCAAAACCTACGGCGCCGCCTGCGGCAAGGCGGGCTCAGCCGAAGCGGAGCTGACAGACGGGGGGACTGCGTGTGGCCGCCTCTGTTGTCGCTGGTCGTTAACTTTCCCATCGCTTGCTTCTGCTGCTCGGAGCCCGCACAAGCAGGTGGGAAGGTAAAATCCAGCGACTCGCACGTCCTGCTGCTCTACTATCATATAAGCTGGTTTAAAATGAAAGCAGCAGCTCCCCGCAGCAACTTTGCTGACTTTTACTCACAGCTGGTTGAGAAGAAGTGGCTTGGCTTCAATATATTAGTACTGCCACAGAAAAGAAACAGAGTGCACTTCTGAGCTCTTTAATCTAGCAGAGGGCGTCTCACAAGCTGGAAGGCTCAAGTCAAACACATTTAGGTGATGAATTAGATGGGTTTTTTACCAAAAGAAGTAATCATTGTTACTGACCAGAACCATTTACTAGGGAAAGGAATGTCTTTATGGCTGCTTTCCTAGAGGACAAGTCATGGTCACACAAGTGACCTGTCCTAGTACCACAGTACTTCCAGTGGACAGAAGATCAGATCTATCTATTCTGGGAACCCACCAAGCTGTAGATACATAACTCACACTCCTCAGAAGTGCAGGGAAATTACAGCCATGCCTCTTCTTTCACTATGAGATCAACAGAGAAAACAAATCCCTTAAATTCTGCTCAATTTTTGGCAGTTTGAACAGCCTGCTCAGAAAAAAACAAAATACTCATTTAAGGCATTTCCCATAGACTGCCTTCATTTTGAATATTCAGGCCATATTTTACAACCATTAATCTAATTTCAGGCTGATCTCTTTTCCAAAATACTTTGAATTAAACATTTTTTCTCCTGTGATCAACTTGTCATATCTAATTTCAATTTCTAATGTATGCCCCCCTGGTAGGCATGTAATCTTGGAACCAGGTCTGGAATTATCCAACCTAATTCTTGGCAGAAAATTTCCAGAAGCATGGAAACGGGCACCTCTTTAGAAATGATTCTTAGCTTTTTTTCTTAGGTAGTTTGCGCCTTCACAGAGTCCATAGATACTGCATTAAACGTTTGTCTATATTTAAAATTAGGGGAACATGTGTGCCTTTTGTCCTCAATGCCTGTCTCCTTTGCATTCAAGATCTATATTTCATACATCTTTGATAAACTGGGTCCATGCAATGGAGACACAAGTCCCTGTTCACCTTTTCTGCTTCATTCTCCGTGATCCAGGGAACCCCTCATTCCTCAGAAGGCAGGAGTGCACCTATACATGAGAGCATGTGTGTGCACATGTGTACATTCATGGACACACTGTCACTCTTTTCAAGACATGCAGCAACTTTGCCTGCCTCTCTCCAGCAGAGACACTGGAAATACTGATCCTATATAAAGGCTGGGGAAGCTGTGGCAGAGAGGGGGTGGTAGGCATGTGTAGACATACATTTCTTCAAAGGAAAAGAGGAATGGTTAGTGGAATATACATATATAGGGGTTTCAGATGGAAAACTAGAGAGGAAAAATAAAGGGATGGAAAAGTTTACTTGTCAAAGGCAGAGGACACAGGCAAAGTAAGTTTGTGAATATGGAACCGGGATCAGTTGCTGCTGTTCACATGCAAGTGTTTATACACATTGGAGTAAGGGAGAAGCATGATGCAAATACAGAAGAACCTCTCCTGATCATCTCTGGACACATCTGTTAGACGCGAATCTAACAGCAGGTGGATGAGACAAATAACAGGAAACAAGGTCAGGCAAGAGACCTGATACAGTCTTGGTTAGGTGAACACTTCCCACAGACAGGAATCCAGTGTTAGGTGAGGTGCTTTACAGTCCTTCAGAAGTCGAGTGAACAATCCATCAGAGACACTGAACATCACCACTACTCCTAGAGGCTTTCTGAAGCCTCGTTCAACGTTTCACAAACAAAAGACTTGAAATTGTCTCTTCTACCCTTGTACTTCACTACAGGAGGCACCAGCGTCATGAGCTGATCAGAGAATGCATGGTTTCATGTACATGTAGCCGATACCTTTTTCTTATTGTTCTTTTTCCTGCAGTATCCCTTTCACTCCATTCTTCATTTGCCTCCATGACAGTTTACTTTTGGTACATCAGTAAGAATGTGTATGTCAATCTGATTAGATTCCAAGTCTCCTAAAGAGGAATAACAGCGCCTGATGAAATTATCAAAAGTTTCTAGGAAATGAAATATCTCAAGAAATGTATCTTTGCTCTCCAGGGTGTGGACTGTGGCTTGTATAAGTTTCTGAAATGAGGGGCAGGTGTCTGGGAATGCTACTGCAAAGAAAATATGCAAAGGATTCTAATTCATATCACTTTTCTGAATTTGCACCTCTTTCCAAACCCAGCTATTGGGTGGGTTTCATCATTCATTACATTTTGAACTTGACACTGTGAAGATCAAATAAGCAGCCAGTCATCAATTAACTTTCCAGAGCAAATACTTCAATATTCACAACACATATGCATTGCAGGCATAAAGGGGGGTGGTGAGGGGTAGTGGTGTGGGGGGTGTTGGGGGTGTGTGCACATGTAGAAGGAACCAGGGAATGGGCTGCTCAATTAACACACAAATTTCCAAACATGTGGATTATACATGCTTCTTCTGATTCTTTTCCCCACATCTTTCGCTCCAAATGCAGGCAGATACACATACACACACGTGCTCACCTTTGATATAAAATTGGTCCTGGCCCTTGCTGTGAATGCAATTTTCTTCTGCTCAGTCGCTCTCTTAAACACTCTTCTGTAAATGGTCTGAGGGGGCCACCAGGTAAGGGAATTTTGGCCCACCATGTTTTAAACCTCATCACACATTACAGCCAGAAGCAGCAATAGCTTCTCATTGTAAATTGTGCCTGTTATTGTAATTTATCAGGATCAAACAGTTGCTGGCAGCCCTTTCCATAATATCCAGTTTCAGTGTCTATATCAGCATCAAGTAAAATCAAACATGGCTTGCGAACAGAGGTTTAGTGATAAATAAATCACTCAGGGAGCTTTAAAGAAACAACTCTTCACACACACCAATGTTATGGTACTTGTCTTTATTTCTCTTCCAGCTTTCCTTTCTTTTCTTTTCTTTTTCCTTTTTTTTTTTTTTTAATTTGATTCACAGTGTTCAGATGACATGTGTTTTGCCTTATTCAGCCATTTGGAGTACAGGTGCATGACTGTGTTTTTGATGGAGTGTTGCTATTCTGGAGTGCTCCATCCAAAACACAATCCCACACATGTAATCCAAACTGCAGAAGATGAGTCAACCATCTTCCCTTTTCCATGATAATTAGACATTTTTTTTCATTCAAAGTTACATAGTTATTAGTTGCAGATGCTATGCTTTAACAATATTGTTGAATCTTAAAAGGCTTTCACACCACGCTATTTTATCCCTCAGAGTGGAGGAAATGAACAAAAAGTTCAAGCTTATCCAACTTTAAATTAAATCACTTCAGATATTATTACACTGTGAGACACTTGTGACACACAAAATACCTTTAGTATACGTGCAAAAATTGTAGCCTAATATTCAATTAAATATATATAGCAGCTTGCCAGGGAAGGTTTGTTGTAATTAAGGGATTCGTGGAACAGCAGCTTCCCGTCTTACTAATCCAAGCAGGCCACACATCTAAGTGTCTTTTCTTTGAAAACATTTCAGTTCCTTATCACATTAAGAAAATGACCATTCCCAGAAGCCTGAAATAACAAAGAAACCTCAGTAGGTTTTAAATCCTTAAGCGAGGTATTACTTTCCAGACAAATGCTTGCAAAAGGCTGTTTTCACAGGTCTAAATATACACTGTCTGAACCTTGGGACTGCTGGTGTTTATTTCTGGTACCTTAGGAGCTAATAGGTGATTAGTGGGGTAGATATGGAGAAAAAGAGAAGACACAGGAGAACAGGTGACATAGTCCTTAGAGGCTAAGCTTTAAGAACTATTTTAGTCCCGCGACAAGCCGATCTCTTGGTGGCATTTTTGGTACTAGGTGGGTGGTAGACACGCACCAAAGGTTCCACTGCTGGAAATCTCTAAGTAATGGCAGGTCACATCCCTAAAGCACTGTTTATAGGGAAACAAAATAAATAAATAAATCTGCCTGTCCACGTTTGAATTCCAGAGTAGTGAGGTTTTCTATTCCATCGTTCCTATCTGGGTGGCACTCGTTTCTTGTACACAGAACATCAGTTTAGATTATCTTTTTTTCCAGGTAAGGGAAAATTAAATCAAAAAGCATGAGACACATCCAGACTCCAGAAAAGTTGCTTCACCTGGTGCAGAATTAAACCTCTTCATGCCAGCACAAGGCAACAAAGGTGTTGTGCTAGAAATGTGCTCAAGGTGAGGGACCTGCATGAAATGTCCCTGAGCAGAGCTGGGGATGTGGTCGCAGAGAAGGAGACCTCAGATTTCCCTGACTTCTTCATCCCCCATTTCTGTACTAACAGCATCTGTTCAAACAACATGGGACTGGGCCCTCTGTCTCCATGAGTGAAAAGATGATGAGCAAGACAGCAACATTAAATCAACAAAACATGTAAACTTGTTTCTCACAGAGAACAGATTTGTAATAGTTACCGTGTCCCCCCCATCAATACTGGTCAACACATCCCAGAGTTTTTGTTACTATATATGAACCTAGTTTTGTGGGGGTTATTCCTTCACTGGCCAAACACAAGAAGGGGTATCCACATCCATCTTTTTTCCATTCATTAAGGGAAAAAAGTCTTCCTATACATTCACCCGGGCAGTCCACAGAGCAGCTGGTGGAGCATAACTTGTATAGGCAACAATTCCTGGCAAGAATCTGATTTTGCCCCCTCAAGTTTTTAAGGTCTGATGTGCAATTCCCTATGCAGGAATGTAAGACTGAACCTCATGGAGAGGTTTCAAAGAAAATTAAAAACTGTGGAGCAGATTATTTTTCGATGAAATTACAATGAGAAAAAAACTTAGGGAGAAAGGTGAGAAGGATAAATCTCACACTCTAGCTTTCCTATCCAAATGTACGCAGTAAGTACCTTTAGCCTGATGAAAAAGACCACTTACAAGCCACTTGGTTCACAGGCATACACACATGAACACACTCAGCTGGGCACAGGGGACTGAACCTCTGGCAGAGTAGTTTGGAGGAACTTTTCTCATATGCCTCCAATATGAGGAACAAGCACCACATTCCTCAGCTGCAGGACTAGTTAGGGGCACACTTACCAGGGGGCTTCAAACAGGTAACACTGCCAGCCTTTGAGATAGACAGAAGTCAACATTGTGGATGCACAGCAACTTTGAAAACATTTTGACTGATTTTCCTGAGGAAATGCACAAATCTCTCTTCCGATCTCTTCCAACCCAAAATAAGCATCCTACACTGAATGAAGGGAAGCCAAGTGGGTGTTTCAGATTTTCACCCCTCCAATAACAGATCATTTTAAAATCAAGCCTCTCCAAAAAACTGAACACTTTAGTTGCACTAAACACAGATTTGATTCTTTTTCTGGACAGTAGGATAAAATGTGGTGTTATGACTAGCTGTATTTTAGGGCAGAAATCTCCTGTGTCCATTCCTAAGCTACCTAACTTTCTGAGGAAAATGTTGAAAATTGCAAAGCTGTCCCTTAAGATCTTATACTGTTTCCATACCAACAAATCTAATTGCACTTGCCACACTGTAGTTTTTCAGATACTTATCTGAAGAGAAACGATGTTCCCCTAAATCAGCTTTTTAATATAAACACACATGCATGTGCTGTTTATTGTACTTTAAAAAAAAGAAAAAAAAAGTGGAGCACAGAGAAAGTTTTTCAAACTGAATTTAGAGAGTGACCTAAGATGTGGGAAAGTTGTCTATTGCTTATGTTATTTTTTCACCCACTTTTGAGTGCTTTGAGGCTACATTTCCCCTGAGTTATGACAGATATTGCCACCCACCTTAGTTCTTCCTGCCTCTGCCCCAACAGAACCTCTTTGTTGTTTTATCTAATCAGATTCAGAGGCCCTGCTAGAGTTGGCTCTTTCAGACTGTTCAAAGCGGTTATATTTCTTATTTCCCAGGCTTCAGAAGAACTAAAAATAACCAAGTGAAAATCTGAAATGCAAAGCTAACATTCCTGCCAGTGTTAAGCAGATATGTTGTCAAGCTCAACGGAAGACGTTACAGATCTGAAAAATTTTAATAAATCAGAATATTTAATTTTTCTCTGCAGAATTTTCTGAGTTTGATCTTTCCTAAGCCACCAAGAAATTTTTATAAAAATATTTACCTTAACTTTTTCTGAACAGAACACATGCAGTTTGATTTCACATAAAGAGAAAAACTTACTACAAAACTTTCTATATGCAAAACAGAATATTCAAGGCAGATGAGGGTTTGCAGCTCAAATTATCTCAGGTGGAAGCAACCCAAGTTGTTTCTCCAGTCCCACAGAGTAGGAATTGTAAGCATGTTGCCTGATGCAAAGAACTGAGAATTTTCACTGGGAAAAGTTAGTCAAACTAGCCATGTTTTTATCTATCTTTGCATAATAATTTTCCTAGGATTTCTCAAAAACAACAGAAGGGATCTTGCTCCACTAGCTGGATTACACAGTGGAGCTGTTTTCCAACAAGTTTATAGAGAATCAGGAAATGAATGAAAAAGCAGTGTTAAATGCTGGAAAATGCACTTTAATCTGAGAGAGTGATAAGCACCTTTAATTATTGGCTGCAAACAATCACCCTCTTGAAAGAATTTTTAATTGCTTACAGTTGCTGGAGCTAGGAGAGTTTCCTCTATGATGGTGAAGGATTTATTCCTGCAGCCAGTAATTACAGCAATTTTGCACTCTTCCAGAGAAACTGAACACTTGCCAGTACAGGGCACAACATTAAGGGAATTAAACATTTACAAAAATAAGCTATAGGGAGGATCCATTTTCAAAAAGCATGAGAAACAGTGCGTGTCTGCTAACTTCCAGAAAACGGGAAATGGCCAGCAACAGCCCAGCTCCCAAACTTTGCAGCTTCCTTCAAGGGATGCAAGAAGAAATAAGTTTTGTGACCAGTCTGAGTCTCTGAAATAATTTGAAACATGACACAGAATTTAATTCTCAGCCCACGGAGAAAAGTCATGATGGAAAAAACCTGTATGGTGAGACGTAGCTGAATTCAGGCTACTGTAACTGAATCAGCCAAAAATCCAGCCCTTGGGATCTGAGGACTTGTTAGCAGTGAGGGAACAAAATGAGAACCAAGAATGAAAGTATTAAAAATGCTCTTTTAAATTACAATTATAGTTATATGAATTATTTTATAACTAATCCTAATTTGACTATCATTTCTCCCACATGGAATACGGTTCCACATGATTCTTTTTGTTTTCTGTGCAATTTCTAGCTATGAAAAGCTCTTTTTTTCTGATGTGCATACTGGAAAGGGCTTTTATTGCATCGTCTCTTAAGGAAGTCTCATCACGTTGAGCATACACAGAGAATGCAATTTTAGTTTCTTAGTCTACCACTGTTTGTTTGCCTTTGATTCAGTAGGAAACTGTTAACCCTTAAAGAAACATAGCCAAGAATACGGCGAAATATTTATTATCATAATATCGTATTTCACATATTTGGAAGCTCAATACTGAAATACTATCTAATGCAATGCTTCAGCCAAAGTGAATGTGGCAGAAGATTTTGAGTTTTATTTGATAATTTTTTTCCCCATTGACTTTTATGGATGATACGAAACTGAAATTAGGCAAGAGAATAAAAGTGTGGATATTTTATTCCTTTTAATTTTGCCATTAATCTTTAATAATTCAAGAAGCCTCATATTTTTGCTGTTTAGCAAGAAAAAAATATGTATTATGTGTGCACATGCCACATATTTTAATGAGAAGCCAACGACTACAGCAGCAAAATCCAGTTTCAAGAAGCCTTCCCACCCATGTCAGCAGAGCCTGAAATTAACCTTATAATTTGGGGCTCTGTCAAGCAAGATCCATTTTAGAATTTGCAGGCATCCTTCTACCTTATTAGCACTGCTGCCCAAATTGCCATGTTCCTAGCTGAAATTCATGGCTAGCCCTGTCCTCCCATTTTTTAAGTTCTGCTGTTAAGAGCTCTTGAGAAAACTGCTCCAACTGGTTGGCATTAGAAGGAAATGAAAATCTTTTAAGTGGCTATTGTGCATGTTATTTGAATGCACTGGATGACATTTCAACACCAGGCAATGCCTCCTCTCCACCACAGTCATCAAGAGTGGTTTAGGTTTTTTTCTCTCCCATATGGGCACTGAGGTTTCCAACAGCATTGATCCCTCTGCACATTTTTCTATACTTTGTGCAAGGCTCTTTGAACATATTTCTGCGAACAGAAAAGCCTCAATGTGCAACAGTTTTTTAGCAGCTTGAAGGACTGAGCCCTTGATGTGATTATTTGATCATATATGAAGTAACTCTCATGATCAATGAATGATGTCACAGCTATCACTTTGAAGTTAATAGTAAAATTTGCATTGGCTTAAATCTGAGCAGGATCAAGGCATGAAGCATGACTGGCATTCTTTTAATTAATTTCCATATTTCTTTTTAAATTCTCATGCCTCACTCCATGCTTTTTCACGCGACAAGAGAAAGGAGTAAATGCTGGAAATTGATGTTTTCACCATCAGTGGGCTGTCGTGTGTAACAAATCGTTCTAGTATATTAGTTTATGTGGGCCTTCTGTCCTTGATCAGTTCCCACAGACAGCAGCAGACATAAAGACCAAAAAAATACTTTGCAAATGGAAACATAATACTCCATCTGCAGACAATAGGCCTGATTGAAAGAAGTGCTGGAGCACCTTTAGCAAAGTAATTCTTGTAGACTTATGTGGAAAACACAAAGCCCATATTTCTTTGCTTCTTTAAATTTAGACTGTAATTTATACTGGCATTAAAAAATCTGGGACACATAAAGGCCATATTGGAAGCGCTGTCTTTATCTCTCAAGCTAACAGGAAATGAGAGGCAGTAATAGGATTTTAACTGGTTTCTCACTTGCAACGAGTATCCAACACTCGTCGAAGAAATCTTCCTTTCAAAATCTTTTCACTCCAAGTCTGCTGAACAGAGAATTGAAACGCATGTGTGTGTGTGTGTGTGTGTGTGTGTGTGTGTGAACAATGTCCATTTGTATTCTTAAGTGAACTTGTTTTATTTTGCCATTTACTAAATGCTGGCATAAAAATTCCTGAAGCAACGTGACTCTCACAACAAACACAAGTGACAGAGCCTCGCTGGAGAGCACATGCGAGCACAGACGGCGATTGTTCTGTGGTTATTTGAGAGGCGGTGGTCAGGGAAACAGGGGTCATTAATTTCCCTGCGTGCTTTAAACATTTCCAGAGATGTGCTAAAATGTATTAAAAGCGCAAAGGCCGACATCTAAGGCTGAAATATTAGGAAAACTTTAGAAAGGGATTTCTGTGAAAAAGCGAGAAGGGATACTTTGAGTTTGACCCTTGCATTAGGGAACGCAGCACACTTTTAACTCTTTCCTGGTTGCTTTTCCTACGGATCTGGAGAAGCGCTTGGGGTCGAGGCGGCAGGGAACTGCCCTGACCGTGGGACGGCGGGCTGCTGGAGCTGCCGAGGGCCTTCGGTGCCCGCTCAGGCGGGGCGAGCGGGAGGCCGGGCGGTCCCGGGCCGCTCGGACACGGAAATTCCATCAGCCCGTCCGCCTGGGGATCACCCACCCGCGCCCGCCAGGGGGCGCCGCTCCGCCTGCCTGCCGCTCCCG